>JAOBYE010714592.1:0-10915 GCA_025403585.1 Parazoanthus swiftii
ATAGATAGATAGATAGATAGATAGATAGATAGATAGATAGATAGATAGATAGATAGATAGATAGATAGATAGATACAACAAATGACCACATTTATTGCAATAATAAAAACTATAAGAAACTTAATATTTACTATTAACAAAGCTAATTAGTTCTTGCTAAAATTTTCTACAAGAAGAAGCTAGGGAAGGAAATTTTTGTTCTTATTGCTTTGCTTTTATCATTACTTTCGTTGTTGTTACTATTATTATTTTTTATGTTATTATTATTATTATTATTAATATTGTATACCTGTAGCTCCTTCCTGTTGATTGGCTGCGGTGTCTGCGCAGGCGTGGTGCTCCGGGGGCAGGGCGTGTGAGGCCAGCTCTCTATGACGGGCGTGTCACCCTCTACAGACTCGAGCCCAGACGCCTTTGTCCTGGTTGGAGGGCGCGGCGTGCGCATGTGCAGGAGCTTGGTAGATGTGCAAGGCTCAGGACTATTACTGGCCCATCCGCGTCTTGGAACTACATCAAATGAAACAACAAAGCTTTTTCTTTACGCATCGTTAAACTTCGATTGAGTAAATATCAAAAATATGAGACTCCACTGGCGTAGTTACGAAAATAAAGAAACGAAAACGAAATACTAAAAATATAGTCCATCAGCGCAAATCAGTTAACGCATAATACTTATATTTACAACAACAAAAATTACAATAATAAAGGTTTATTAACAGTTCCACTAACGTGTCTCTTCTACTGTTATTTACACAAAATAATATAATAGTGATCAATTTTTTTTTAGATTTCCAGAAACTTACTACAAAACTAAGAAGAAAATTTGGTCATTTACTGACAACTAATAAAAAAGTTTGACTTTGACGGATTATTTGAAGTATCTAACCTGGTGTGCTCGTTTGATCACGCGGTACTGCTGATGTTCCAGTGCGTCGACTTTCGTCACGTGCTGGTTTCTCCCTTTTGTCACGTGTCACCTGAGGCTGAGTTGCATCCGCGTCACCGAGTGCTTTGCCTTTCTTAAGGTTGCCAGCAGGACCAAAGAAACTGGAAACAACCTTCAGAAAATACGAGAACATTCTGTTTTCAAGTGTAAAGCCTTTGTCTGTTGGATGTAGTGCACGGGAAGCATGTTAAAGATTGGCATTTAACTGTTTCGTTGCTAGGCAACCTAAATACCTCTGTTTAAAATAAAGTTGAATTCACGAACAACAGACTGATTATTTGATTAGAAGATTGAGTACCTTATGGAACAGGCTAAGTAAGTCCAGGCTCTCTGTCTCTACCTCCATCTCGAGAAAAACAAGCTCCTCCCGTCCGGAGTAAAGCTCTTTACAAAGTCATTGTAAAACCGAGGAAAAAACTTTTCAACAAATATACATTCATGGGCTTATGTACGGAAACTTACGGGTACACACGGCTCTATTGTAAAGTTGATTTCAATAAAGAGGCTACAGCTGTAAAATATCGACTTGATCAATCAACCAATCGATCAAAGTGTCTCCCTTCTTACCTCAGCGTCGTCGCTCTCCTTCCGCTCACTGTTTGCAAGCCAGGGGTGGTTCAACATCTGGCTGACCTTCAGCCTTTGCTGGGGGTCCCATGTGAGAATACCCCGGATGAGGTTCTGGCAAACTGTCACGTGATTAGGTCAATCGTTAGTCACAGTTGCGAGATTGGAACCCTTTTTTGCAAGAACATTATTGCAAGTGTGATAGACTCGCCAAAAGTGGGGAGTTACAGTTTCAGATGCGTCGTTTATGGTTCTTAAATGCGCGCGAAGATGACAAATGCAAACAAAGAAAAAAGCGCCTGGAAAAGAAAAAAATAGGGGGGATTGTTAAGCCCTGGCCAAACGAAGATGCAAGTCTCTGCAAGTCAGTGCAAGTTTTGACCTTCACACTTCGTTTAACTTGCGCCTCGTTTAGCCGCTGATAAAGAATTAACGTACGTGCACTGACTTGCATTCAAGTTTGAGCTCGCTCAAAGTCGATGCAAGTCAACGCAAGTCCGTGCAAGTCAGTTGAACGCAAGTTTAAAACTTGCCTTGACTTGCATCGACTTGCAATCTACGTTTGGCTGCCAAACTTTTACTCGTAAATTTTTTCTCCCAGGCTTTCTTCTGCGGGTGCAGTTCTCGGATCGACCACGCGCTTACGACACAACTCCCCGATCCCTGGGTTTACAATTTTTGCATCTCCACCTTCAATTTATACTGTACTCATTTCTGAACATTATCGCCTGAATGTTCCTGCTACAGACACTAAACATCTTTTTGAAGTGTTCTGTAACATTTTGTACTCTTTTTTTCCTTGCTCTTATGTATTCTCATACGTAACTTCATGTATTCCGTTTTGCATGGGAACTTTTTTCCGCTTCGCGTTTTTTCCTTTTTTGGTATTTTTCTATGTAGTTATATAATCCGAAGGTCGTGTAGCAATATGCGTTTTAAATTCATTCTTTTGCTAAACAAAGGTGATATAAAAGATTTCACTAAAACTATGGCTATCACGGCTATCGTTTGATAAAATATACGAACCCACAGGGCAGTTAGAGCGCAGAGGGAACGTGAGTTTGCCTTTGACTTGAGCGACCAGAGAGTGCAAGCTGTTATCGTTGAATGGAAGCTTGCCGCACATCATGGCGTACAGAATAATCCCACTGCAACAGAAACGAGATGATATCCGCTTACTTATAGGGTCTTTCTACTTGTCGAATCTGGCAGTTCGGATCTGTAAATTTTCGAGACCTATCGGAACCGGTTCCGGCAAGACTGGCCCTAATATCCTGCTTATGGATACGAGTTGTTAATAAACGTAAACTAGGATATCGATGTGAAGAAAGTTACACAGTGCATGGGTGAAAGCTATCAACTCTTAAACAGCCAAGCTACTTTTACTAACAAAACAGCCCGGGGGGTCAATCGTATCCTGTTCTCCATAATTTTCCAAACGGTTGGGCATACAGAAGACCGAACTTTTGCATGTACGTAACTTTGGGAAAGCTAATTAATTTGCATAACAACAATCAAGTTTTTGTTAAGAAATGTTGCTATGTTACTGTGTCGGCCATCTTGACCACCATCTTGGATTTTTCAAAACATTTTTTTAGCAAAATTGCAGCAAATTTTATCGAACTTAGTAGAAAATATATATTTACAGCCCCAAATAGGAGAACACCAAAGAATGAAATAAAAAAGAAGTGGTAAGAACAAATGAATTTTGTCAAAAAAAAACATTTTCTGATTCAAACTTTAACTAGAATTACCAAAATTGCATAAATTGTAAATGGTGACGTCACCCAATTAACGTCAAAAGATGTGTTCATATTTGGACTACAGGTCCTGCAAGTTTCATTTTGATTTCTTCGACGCTTCAGATTTTAGGTAAAAAAAAAATTGGGGTGCATTTTAACCCACCCCTTGGCCGTTTAGGGGTTAAATCCTGAATTCAATTTCTGTTACTACGTGTGCAAAGATTTACTCTCACTTTACTTAAAGTTCAAAATAATTTTAATGGTTCTTTATCGTACGAACAAGAAGGAGTTATCCTAAGCCTTTCAGCAGATCACGAGAACGTTGCTTTAGTGATGAAAGGAAAATGCCTCCATCACCTTAACAAATGTCCCTCTAAAATGGGAATTTCCAAATTATCCTGTAAATGCGGTGTTAATATTCAAGACTGTATTAAGCCAATTCGAGGTTTACGGTTGACAAGCCCAGTACAAACAGATTTGTGGTATTCACGATACTTACAGGCTCCACGCATCTGTACACTTGCCATCATATCTCTGAGCCTGCAGTACCTCGGGCGCAGCGTAAGCGTACGAACCACAAAACGTATCAAGAAACTTGCATTTGTTGGTCGGGTAGCGAGTTGCGAACCCAAAATCTGCAAAAGTTAAAATTGCATTGTTACTTTTGAGCACAAATTCAGTTATGGCGAGTCCATATGTGATGGATTTCAATGCTGGTGTCTAAGAGTTCAGTCCCCATGACACATTCTTATCCCGAGATCTTTTGTTCTGCGCGTGACTCGTTGTCTTAAGACCGCGTTGAAACAAATAGGGGATTTCGTGTGGAAAGCGCCACGTAAAAAGCCGCTTTTCCAGCGCAGGCCAAAAGTAACATTCGCATTCCGCACGAAAAATCTGGAACGGAGAATGCTCCTTGACACAACACTTTGACCAGTCTAACTATCTTTGGGATGTTCTTCTGCCAACCAACTTTCACATCAACCAATCAGTGTTCGTTATATCGCTTAACCAATTATTTGTCTAAAATTATCCATAAATAATAAGTTTAAAATTTGTTTATGTAATTGATTCAGTTAATTAATTAATTCGCCATGTGTATTAATTAACTAATTATTTACGCATGGCGAGTTGTGAGTTATAAACGTTTTTCATCGAATTGTCGAAAGTAGCGAAGCATCGAGTGAATTGCAAACTTTAGCTTTGCAAATCATTTGTTGAACATAACACATATTTCTTGCCTCATAGTCAGGGAGCACGTGTGCTTGTTCTTATGAAACTTGACATAACTCACACTCTTCCCTAATACAGTACTCAAGACAAGTCATAATCGGATTGTATAAAAACCAACACGTACAGCCAATCAGAAAAAATGGAATGAAATCGATGTAAAGTGTCTTGATTTATATCGATTACATCTAAAAACCTTAGTAAACTTGTAAAACTTACCCGATATTTTAACTACGTTATTGTCATCAAGCAGGATGTTTTCACATTTCAAGTCCCTGAAAAAAGAAATTGTTGATTTGTTTGATACACACCAGAGCAAATTGGAAATAGCAAAGAACAGGAAACACTAATACATAACTGTATGTCATTTATGAACTATTTCTTGTAACCCTGGCAAGTGTAACATGTTCGCCAAGCCAACTGGTTGAAATTTAAGTTACATTGTTCCCCGGCTCTTCTCCATCCGTTTCTTGGAAGAGTTGTTTGACAGGTTCTCATTCCTACGGGGGTACTTTACATACAGCCGGAATCGAAGTACAAAACTAAAGGTTTACCAGGCGTTGGCTAACTCACTCGACAGAATAGAGTACATACATAACATTAGAATCACCTACACTCCGATTTTGTTGATTCCTCAGTCGCTTACGCAATTGTACGTGCACTATAGTAGTAATTACGTAACGGTAGTAGGCTCCTCGAGGGCTGAGCTTGTGTAATCCCTATTTAACGGGGAAGTGCTTGGTCCTCTCACATTACTGTCCTTGGAACAAAAAGCTGTTCCCGAATGCATTACCCTCCCTCCCTCCGTCACCCCTTTAGTCGCCTCCCCCTCACGTCTTCTCTGATTTTACACTCCCTCCTTCTTAGTTTACCTTTAGAAACTTAAGTAATATCTGTGAATTATTTCATGTCACAAACTTTGGATAAACGTCCGGTAATTCGGAGAACTGGGCACGGTTCTTCAAAAGACTATTAACACTTGCCCAGGAGTTTGCCTAACTTCAAGTTAGACTTTCAAGATTTTCAACATTTTAAGAAGTGATGATAAATCACTCATTTTACTAGGTTAATTTAATTTGCAGTCCAAGTCAGTCTTTAAAAAACAATGGTGGCTTAAATATTAATTCTTGAATGAATCAAATCAACTTTTGAAGGACCGGGATTTGGCTGTACGTCATATCTTTTACCTATGAACAACGTTCCTCGCATGACAATGAGACATCCCCTCCGCCAGCTGACGAAAAATATGTTTGGCAGTTTCCTCCCCGATGCCAATTTTTCGTCTGGACCTAGAGTTGACGTACTCCAGCAAGTCTCCTTTGGAGGCAAACTCCATTACCAGGTAAATCCTGGTTTCCGTGTGGAAAGTCTCGTACAGCTGAATCTGCCCAGAAAACGGATACAACACGAAATCACGGGGCAACAAAGGCAAATACAGTAAATAACTTTAGTATAAATTCATCGTGTTGTGTTGCAGATCCCACGATCTGATTGGTTCTCACATCGTTTTATATTCGCTTATTTAGACCGATATGCATCGATGCATTTTTGAATGCGTGAGTGATAATAATCTTGCAATGATTAGAAATATGTCATATGTTCATAACTTGATGTAGTTTATTGAAATAATAATTACTTTGGTCTATAAAAGTTATACGAAACAATTAGAAAACTCGCCTTCGTTTTCAATGAGCGACATTTACTCATAGAAAATATTATTGAAGAGCCATAACATTGTAAGTTAGCAGATTCAAACCCACTTATTGGGTGCGCTCTATAGGAAAATCAACATATTAATATTTATCAATAAAAAAATAAATCAGAAACGAAAGTTGTTAAAACTTCTAACTATTAGGAGGCACTCCAGTTGGCAATGCACAAGTGCCCCAGATTCGGAAAGGCTTTCTAACGGGCTCAAAAGCCGATGGGCTCAAAAGTCGATGCGGACTTTCTTAAAAGTTGCGGGGAGAGGGAGGGGAGGGGAGGGAGTTAAATTTCGCATTTCACGTTATATCACACTTAGTAGTCGAGTAGAGAAAGATATCAACTTGAACTATAATGTGTCAGTTCAACCACTTACGTACCACATTGTGATGGCGACAGGTCGCGTTTAGAGCATCGATTTCTCTGGGCATGAACTTGACGAGATATTCTTGTGGCGCCTGCTTCTTGTTGATAATCTTAATCGCTATCTGAAGAATCAACGTTATATGTGGCATGATTAGAATGACTAGAGGGGGCACGGCTGGCAGATTATTTTTGTTTTTTCTTAACAGTAGTTTTTTTTAGGCAGGACTTGTACTGAGATTGGTTAAAAGGGGAAAAGAAAAGGTTTGGATCGAGGTTACATATTGATTCTCTCTTTTTTTCTTGGATAAAACGGAGGGAAAGAGGGAGTCACAGATTTACTTTTTTGTAAAGTTGTAACTTCTTCATTAATCATGAATTTTCTTTTGTTTTCCAAAGCGAGTCGTTTTGACTTTCTAAGTAGTGAGTTTAAGTAACGTTGTACTTACTCCTGATAAGTCACGAGTCAGTGAATCGATGCAAAGAGTTACGTTTAATTTTAGGGTTAGGGTTAGGGATACGTTGTGGTTAGATTTAGGGTTTTGGTTTAGATCCACAAATCACAGTGTGACTTCTATCATATATCTTTTCGATATAGGTTCGCAAAACAGTGGAATTTTATCCCAACAGAAGTTCGAGAATCGAAAGATTTGAACAATTTTAAACGCTTTTTAAAAACACATGCTTTTAATTTTTAAATATTTACTTATTGCAAAAGGTTGGGTAGAGTGTTTATGTGTTAAAGGGGTGAGAAAGCAAGTTAGAATGAGGTGGGGGGATCGATTGAGGGTGGAACTTTTGTAAAATTTTGTGAATGTTTGTTGGGGGAATGGATTGAGGGCGGAACTTTTATAAAATTTTGTGAATGTTTGTGTGCGTGGGGTGAGGGGAGACGGGAAAGAAACTAAGTTGGAATAAAGGGGGGAAGGTTGACTGAGAGGGGAACTGTTATAAATATACATGCAATCATTTTAAACATTTTAAATATTTTATGTAAAATTTTTGCGGTATACAGTGCACGTTCATGTTTTAACGAGTTTTTTAAGCTCCTCCATGACACGTGGGTAAATAAAGTTATTATTATTATTATCATTATTATTATTATTATTATCATCTATTAACTTATTTGACTCTTTAAGGGCGAGTTAATACTAGGATTTGAGTAATTTAGGGTAGTGTTCGTGCGTTTAAAAAAAGGTAATAGTAAAGCAACTTTATTTAGCGAGGGTAACACGTGACAGTAATTAATTGATAAACTTGTGGCGCTTGGTGCGCACTTTACCCCCTTCCTCTATCAGTGCTCCGTTTTACGGGTATTTAAAGCTAAAACTACACGGAGCAGAAGAAAGTCGAAACAGACGTTGCAGTCACCGAGGATCGAACTTGAGACCTCCAGCTCCGAAGGCTGCGCACTAACCAACTGAGCTACGCCTGCTTTCCGATGTCAAATGAATTTGTTTTAACACGTGTTATACATCAGAATAACATAGTTTAACAACTGATATTTTGTTTTTTGTTTGCTGGAATGTTAAGATTTTCCAAAGCTTCATCTAAGCCAACATTATATATACCTCTGAAGTTAGAGGCTTTTCTCTTTACACAGTTGTGATGGAATTCTTATACTCTCCCAAAACGAAAGATGAAACGAAACGAAACGTTTTTTCCATTACATGTATCGCAAAATAGCTAAGCGCAAACAGTTTGTCTTGTCTGTAAAGGATTGGTTCTCTATCGGGAAAGCTCCCCAGCATTAAGAACACTTTCAATCCGGCATGATACTGCTAAACTGCTGTCTGTGTTTCTTCTTTCCTCAACTAATTATCCTTATCTACTTACAAATCACTTCTCTGAAATCATACTTTTCTATCTAAACTCTCAATTCCACATGAATCTCTATTGGCAATTATTAATTTCAATTCAGGCGCAAATCATAATTAAGCTCCGTGGGAATTATTTTATGTCGATGCTTTGGAAAAATTGGGCACTAAATTTCTAAAATTTGTGGTATCCTTAAGTTTAACTCTTGCCTTGTTGTGTCCTTTCTCGTCCAGATCCCTCGCTAACCTCCTGTCTTTTTCCTTCTTAATCTCGTTTACATAAGCTAATTTGACCTTTGCGTAGGCTCCGGAGCCTAAAACGGTTTTCGTTAAAATATATCCACGTTTTTCACAATCGATTTCTTCTGTTGTTTTTGATGCCCGATCATGTACACTTGATGGACGGATGTTTTGTTTTAAACTAAAAGCCATTGTCAGCTGGCCGCGCTGATCCTCAAATTTGGCCAGAGGTGAAGGCATAAAGTGTTTGAAGTTTTTAAAGAAATCTCGTGCATTAAGCTTACGAAACTATGGAAGAAGTTGTTATCTGCCGTTACGTATACGTCGTTTGTGACGTAGCCTGTGAAAGTATATTTTGAATGAGTGAACAATTGGTTTTGTTTTTAGCTTACCTAAGGCATTTGTTAAACATGCCGGATCTATTTTTGAAGCCAAAAAGATGTGCCTAATACAAATACGTTCAGTCAAATAAGAAATTTAGTTTTTCGAGGTAGCGCACTTTGATTATACTCCATTTATTTGTTTAAATTCTTGGCGCGCGCATTCATTCAAAAGATGATTTTACGCCTAAAGCCAACAAACGTCCTGTAACGTGAGACCAAAATAAAACCCGCACAGCTCATAATTGCTTCTAATAAGGCCAATAAAAAACTTATGTTAAACGTTCGGATTTTTTCAAAAAAAGGAGGAAGGGGGGCTTTTTTAGTTTTTCCGGAATCTTACTTCAACCCCGGGGGGTCACGGTACTCCCTATATTTTGATGGTAGGTATGACCGTCGTATTTTTTAGTGTATAAAATCGGCGATCTGGTATTTTTTGGGGTATTTTTGAGCGAAAATTGCACTCGGAAGAAAATCTGACATTTTTAGGGGTTATTTGAGCTAAAACGGTACGCTGAAGATAAATTAAGGTATTTTTTAGGGTGAGATTTTTTCCCACTAGGAAGTGGGAAAGCATGTTCAAAGTGTGCAGTGTTCAAAGTGTGCAAATGTGTTATTTTGAAAGGCAAACAAAACCATCGTCACATGGTACATTTTCCCTGTTATTACCTATGGCACGCTACGCAATGATAGGCCGGCATGGTAAAATATGTTGTAATTACGAGAAAGGAGCGATGTAGCACACTGACCCACCTAAACTCATCATTAACTGATGGTTATCTGAGCATAACTAACCTGAGGAAAAAAGGTCAAGGACATTTTGCAAATTTACATAAAAACACGAGTTATCGTGTTTGTATTTAATTCAATATATTTTCGTCCGTTTCCAGACACCCGCAGAAAACGTCCTCCTTCAGTGATTAACATTTGGATTGTTCAGCCTTAAGATGTTCAAGGGCCTTCTTTTCGTTCTTTTTGTTTTGTGTTTTCAAAGCACAAAGTGTCTTACATTAAGTATTCCAAACGATACCGAATCTGAGACAGTTCCAGCCAAGAGAAAGATTGTGGTAACGGGCAGCCACAATGAAATCCGGATTTTTGATGGCCAAGAAACACTGAATCGTTTGGAAGGCCGTCTCAAAGACCTAGAAAAGAACAACGGCAAACTTCACTCAATTACTGCAAAGTTGCATGTTCTCAAAACATTGGGTACAAGGCTTGGGAACAGTGTCAAGGCGTTAGAAAATCAAAATGCCAATTTCTCCAGCTACGAGGGGAGAATAAAGACACTCGAACAGCAAGTAAACCGGTTGATGACACTGCACAACAGCTTTGGTGAGTACAAGCAGACAGCTCAGTTCCTTTTCTGGCTATCATCACTAAACTGTCTATGCTTATTCTTTCATACTTCACTCTCGGAACGTCGAGGCTACTCAGTGGAAAGTAGCTAAAATTTGAGACCATGTTGAACACACTTCAAGATGAGACTAATATAAGGAAACAGCGTTCACTTCCTCAAATTTTGAAAGTGGAACTGAGAAGACAGGCCCGTAGCCAGGATTTTTGCTGGGGGGGGGGGGGTGCAAACTTTGTAAACTTGGACTCTTAAAAGCCAAATTTATGGGAAAAACACACTTTTGATCGCTTTTTTTAGTCATCCGATTTACGGTAGCACCAACTATTACGATAAACCTATTCGGGTTTCTTCATGGTCTTATTAAATCTCCAAATGCGGACCTTTTTGGGTCCGTGGGGGGGTGCGTACGCACCCCTCGCACCCCCCTGCCTACGGGCCTGGAGGAGTGTAACTTTTCTACGAGTCAAGAATTCTATGAGTCATGAGTCAATGAGACATGGGTCAAATGTTTGAAGTAAAAGATTTCCTATCCAGTGCTTATGAGCCCCGGTCTCATACAACTTCGCAAGGGG
>JAOBYE010714603.1:0-10914 GCA_025403585.1 Parazoanthus swiftii
TCGAGGCTAACCCTGCAGAAATGAGTCTGTGGTCATTGTAGTCAGCGGTAACTGGGAATTCGAAACTGGTCTATTACAGAATGAACAAAATCTGAACATTAAATCTGCATTCCTCAATTCCAAAAAGCCAATGTTTGGATGCTAAATTTTGATTTGCATCAAACACAACTGTTACCCGCATTTTTGGACCCTCTGTAAACAAAAGGATCAGAGAGTACCAACCGCAACTTAAAAGGTCTTATGCTAATTCTCACGACGGTGTCACTATTTTCAGACTCAATAAATATGTAGCAAATGTAATTTTTTCACGCTCTCTGGGGCGGCAAGGACTCGCAACTAACAAAAAAAACAAAAGAACTTGTACGTCTGGTTCCTATATAAAAATTCGTAGGTATATTTACCGGGATGGATATGGGTGTGCCTGTTTGTTTGATTCTCAACTTACATGCACAAAGTCTGCGGGTGATGGGGAACTGATAATTTGTCGCTTGTTTTGTGTTGGCGACGAAGTAAGAGGAAGTATTGTGGAAGCGTAAGAGTTTTTGGCGAAATTCTGAAGGCTATAAATAATTGTCGGCCTTAAGAGCTGCATGCATGACTTATGTTCTTTGTTTCTGACGATCGTTGGTCATCTGTTGGTAGAGATCAAGAAATTAACTGTCCCAAAATCCCATCCGAACGAAACAAAGGTCAGGCCCGTCCCTAGTAGGCATTTTTGAATCTTATGACAGGCGGTTTGGAAAGTTTGAAAATGCTTGGCTTTGTATTCGAATTTGGCGCTGGTTTTTTGGGTCAAAAAAAGACGCCTATTCGAGTATTTTTGTTAGTATACAAGTAAAACAATCCTCCTTTGCTTCTGCGGAGTGTTGAAGTTCAACGACGTGGTTCAGTAACAGGAGAAAACTTGTGATGATCGAGCGCAAGTCAGTCCTTCCGACTGAAACGCTGTCTCCATCCTTTTCTTTCCATCCTCCCCCCCTACTAAAATCGCCAAAAGGGCTTGAAATCGCCACCACAAAAGGAGAAAAACAACACTCGAGGTAAGTAAGAGTTCGTTTATTTAAACTTTCATTATGCTACCGGCAAAAGTCGAAATTCCTATACATTCTCTTAAATTTCGCTCGGCGCCATGACACAATCAACACAAATAGAGTGTGAGCTTCCGTGTGCAAAGATCTAGTTGCTCAGCGTCGAATTGCAGCAAACACCGTGTCAGTAACTGCAACAAATATATGGAACGAAACAACGTAGACTACGAGTAGTCCCTATTTTCCCTCCGGAAGATCCAAGAAGATCGTCAAACAAGCGATCGAGAAAAGCGATCGAGAATCCAAAATGTATTCTTGGCCGAACTCTTAGGTGATTTGGGACTGGCGTGCCCCAAATCATCCCGTGTACGTATTTCTGAGGACGCTTGTAAAGATTGCAAGCGAAAAGCTTCTCATTGCAACTACATGTACATCATAATCTCACACGACGATCTTCTGGAGGAACTACTTGCACACCAAAAAGGTATTGTATCAACTCAATTTGGGGTAATTTGACTTTCAGATATAATTTTTTAAAGTTTAATACTTAACACGATTCGACAATGTGGACTTCGTCTACTACAACCAGCGAAACACGGAGCTCGATTTCGTCCTTGAGAATTGCGATAAAACTCTGCCGAAGTAAACACTATTTCAAAGCTACCCTCACTAACAGCTTTCAACAAAATTGAATCAGTTGGATTCAGTTCCACAGAAGTTATCCTAAGTTTGCTCACTACGGCAATCTGGTCTGCCAAGATACTCTTCAACAGTGTCAGTGAGATCACTGATCTGAGATGACCGCAGAACTGTTGAATGACAACTTGTACCACTGCTGGATTTTTGAACATAACTTCTGTATATCTGATTCTTCCAAAAACCTTTGGGAAATACGCAAAACGCAATATCTCCGTTCTGAAGGGCTTCTACAGCAGATTTTTGCTCCGATTTCGGAGAAAGATCGTTTTCGGTATTTCCAGTCGCCACTTCAGAGTCAATTGTGAAGCTTGTCACGCGCGTGAAATCAGATAGTTCTTTCAAGTGAATGCTTACATGAATCGACCAATCAGAAATCCGCGGCCACTGCGTAGGATTTTTAAACAATAGGCTGTCTGTAGTCCCTACTTTTTCCTCCCCTTCCCCTTTTATTTTAAAGCTCGCCTCAGTTTTCGCGCGCCGTTTTGGATTCTCGATCGCTTGCTCGACTATCTTCCGGCGGCAAAATAGGGACTTCTCGTAGTCTAGAAACAACGTGTCAAGTACAAATACAAAAAATGTATGGGATTAAACGGTGTGTCACAAATTACAACAAAGGTATGCGATCAAACCTGAAAAGCGCGTCACAAATTAGAGCAAATGTATGGGAACAAAGCCGGAAAGATCTTCATTTTTATTTCGAACTTTACGGATTGACTGTCTGTTGCAACGACAATAAATGGTGCGGCTCCGTCCAAAAAAGAACCCTTTTTTATGCTGGAGGTATTTAAAAGGATAGGGATTTCATGCTTGCAGTATATAAAAGGAGCAGAGAAAACTGCTATTTTGGTATTTTAGTTGGGCCGATCCAAATTACACGAACTAACTCAGCCATTATAGTTCACGTTATTTAAAGGTTTCTGTAAATCCAAAAGGAAAAGATTAAGAAAAGTTTCGTTCGTTTGTTATAACAATATGTACCTGGAATGAATGAGTGTCAACTAAAATTAACTTGATGTAACGTACTGCTTTGTTCACTATTCAGATAAAATGACAGTTACATCAGTTGCTATAGATCACTGATCTATAGCAACGATGCTCACGTTCTCAAAGTGGACTGAATAGATGTTGCCCAATAAAAAAATATATTGGAAAGTATTGTTTCATTTATAAGCGCTTTTGCTGGTCGTTGAAGTGATAATGTACAAGTGTTACGAAATACATGTGCTATAGTTACAACTAAATGTCCCAGCCGCGACCAGCGGAAAAGGATAATATATATAACATGATTTAATTTTAAAAAGGAGACTAAACAAACACAAGAGCTGACAAGTGGTCCTTAAACATGTTCTTTGTTCTTTGTTCCTTGCTCGGGCTCGTGCCGTAACAGCAACTATATCGAGATATCTCCTCAGGTGTTTGTATTGTTTTCTAGATATTTTAATAAGAAAATCACGCCCGCAGAAAATCAGTTTCTGAAGCCTTGTGAACGGAAGCCAAACCAACACAACTTGTGCCAATATAAAATCAATACTATGCGTCAGTTCTTTAGAACCAGCTAAAAATCTTGATATTGCATTATCCAGGTGTCCCCTCCTCATCCGCTGAAAGCCCTTTAAAAGTCAACTAATGCTCTGATAACTCAATCTACCCACACGCACGCAGCTTACGAAAAATCAACACTCAAATTTTTGTCTCAGTGCCGTCTGAAACAATTTGTTTCGATCATCATTTTACTGAGTAATAACAAAACCTACTTTTCGATTTGAAATTACCGAAAGAATGTATACAGGTGGTTTCATTTGCTGGGTTGCTAACGACAGTTTTGATAAAATGGCCTCAACACATTTTATCGCTGAAGCAAATAATTGCATGAGAACTATATGACAACTCGTATTAAAATGTCGCAAGTATTAAGTATTTTGTTAAGGACACTTGATTTCCCAAGGATTCTTAACTTCAAAACCATAAAACCAAACCAGATGGTTTGATACGTAGGTTCTTCCGCTTTGTTCAACTCCAAACAGTTCAAAAATTAGCATATCTGAAGTTAAGCTGACTAATTTTATGTAGTGGATCACGGAGTGGCCAGGTGTTATGTATTTTCTTAGTGTTATAGCTGGAAATGTTTGTTGACACGGGGGCCTGCTATCAAACATGTCTTGTAGCAAGTCTATATAAGTAACTGACTTCTAGTATCTTCTTTAGTTAAACCTTTCCATCAAAAAGGGAGCGGAGGAGGCTGTTACAACAAGTTTACAATTAAGATTTTACAATTACAATTAAGGTTATGCAAGCGGTTTACTTTCTCTTACTCTTGTACCAATTAAACGGTTTACCAAAGGTGATGACACCAATTTATTATAACTACGCAAATTTTTCAGCTGTTACAGCCGTTGAACAAAATGTTATATATAAGCTAGTACCAAGTGTGCTACATACACGGCAGTTTCAAGTCAATCGATAATTAATTAACAAAATAAAGGAAGAGTGTTGATACAGCTTCCACTCCCACCAGAAGGAAGGTAGGGTTCAAAAAAGCCATCTGAGAGAGATTTAAGAAAAGGCACAAAAAACACGCTTTTCACACATCATTGTTCAAAATCTGATTTCCACTGATAGAGCTAAGATGTTAGTTACTTATAGGTACGTCTGGTCATCAGACGTAAATAACAAAATACAAATAATTATCAACTACTTTTTAAATTTGTGACTAATGTGAAAGCAGTGTGACTGTTTCCTTTCCTGCTTAAATACCCAGGGAGGGGATACTATATACAGGTATCAGTGCCTCCCTTAAAAGATTGTTTTTAGACCAATTTGTTTCGAAAACAGAGGTATGTGCACTTTGCCTGAATACTCTTGAAGCTTTCGCGAAGAATCTGTGGGAGCATAGAACGTAGAACGTTTTCTTAGTTTGCTTAGAGATTTCTGTCTAGGATAGTCACTTCGTAAATATTAGTGTACTGATAAGATAAACAAACTATAGGCTATCGGTTTGATGTGTTTTTTTTTTAATGTTTATAGTTATGCGATTGTCATTTTTTTAAAAATAGGGTTTCGGTTTCTAAAGATTTTTTTTCCCGATCATCTGATGCTTCTTATCTGTTCTAATCGTTGCCTTTCGAAAGGTTCCAAGATTTCAGTTAAGCATGTTTTGAACAACAGATTTTTTTACAATTGTATATAATTTGGACATATTAATAAACTGTGTTTCGAAGTTTTAGCATACTTCGTAGTATCTTATTAACATTAGTTTAGTCCATAAAATCATTTGGTTAGCTCAAAAAAACCCCACTCTTTCCCATAAGCGCACATAAATTTACAAAAACCCTTTGCAAAGAGAATTTTCTTGAAATTTCCTTTGAACAAAGAAAGTATTTTAATGCGTGCTGAACCACATTACACTGGTCGGGCTTTGAATGACTTCAGTTATCCATCAATATTACAAATAACAATGAGACCTCTCATGGCATAACAGTTTCACATAGTGTCAGTGTCAGTGTGTTAATCATACTTTGTTTTTTATAAATGATGTTGTCTAAAACTAGGTCGTACAAAAGGGAAAAAGTTCCACTGCTGTTTGTACGCACGCATATGTATGTAGCACCAACACCAAATTTCTCTATTTTTGTGTAACAATTAATTATTAAATGTTCATCTCAACAAACAAACCGGACATAAACATCAATTAGCTGAAACCTGGTTCTTGTTTTTCATTGTTTTACGTTTTACAATAGCAGCGTTGCGGAATCAAAAAATCAAACTCAAAATAACATTAGATCCGCACAGCAAGTGAAAAAACGAAGTTGATGCTAACTTAATTAGTATAGTACACATCTTTAACTTTTTTTTTCTTTCAAATACCGACCAAAATTGTCGAACTATTAACTCAAAGTTTCTGGTTACCTGGCCCGGTTAGCCCCAAAGTTATTTCAGGCAATCAGCACCTATTCCTGCCTCAACTCCTTCCTTAATCATATCTGTAAAATTCCACACACAAAGTGAAAAAAGTACTTGTTGTTGTTATTATTATTATTATTATTATTATTATTATTATTATTATTATTATTATTATTGAAGAGTTTTTTCATGAAGAGAAAAAACGTGCAAAACTAGTGGTTGTAAGTTGCACGAACAAATAACTTGCCCTTGAAATCAGTGTATTAAATAATTCGGCTATGTATATAGTATATAAATGTATTGATTAACAGGATTATTTCCCACCGAAAATAATCGCGTTAGCAGCGTAAGCACAATCTACCTTTTTGATGCAAGCATGAGTTGCTTTTCAGTCATCCTTTTTTCAGTATACTGTCGTAATACTTAAAAAATGCCAGCCGGAAGCTCTCAGTGAGTGGTGAACGAGATAAGTACAATTGAATGCATCATTGGCCTTCGATAGAATTACGAGAACCGACATATTTAAATTAATCAAGGAGACCATTGTTACTCTCATATAAAGGGGTCCACCAAGAGAGAAGGTGTATCAGTTTGCTGAAGGAACTGGATAAAGATGACATCAACTTTACAGTTCTCTGCAATAGTACTACTGAGTTTTCTCGCTATCGGTTCGCATGGCATTCAACAAGGTTAGTTAAATACCTGTCTGAAAGTTCAAAAAAAATCTTAGCACTTATTATTTAATATTCCTAATTTGTTTGTCAGAACAGCAAGTTACCTTAAACTATCCTTGAAATAGTTTATTTAATATATATTTTGTTAACTTTTTGATATCACTCTTAATTTCAAAGCTCGTCGGCTAATCTAACTTATCTTCCGTCAACAGCTCAAAGTGTGAAAACACCAAGGCCGTCCTTACCCTCAGGTACGAAGCTAAACAATTGTATGAATTACCTGTAAAGAACTCTTAGCCCTTGCCAGTATGATATGCGGTGTGATCGTTTTAATGATTCAGAGTCTGCATTGAATGTTAGAAAAACTTCACGCAAAATTTTTAGGTGCAGCCGGATAATATATTCAGTAGAACATGTGCACTTGGTAGCGGAGGATATTGGCTAAAAGAAGCCGTCATTGTGTGGAAAGGAAGAGTCGGAAGCGAAAATTTTCAACGTGGAAAGGTTGCCAGATCAATCGTGATGGTGCAAAAGACAAGCACGGTGATTGGTTTACAAGCAGTACAGTTTCTTAATCAACCATATTCTATCAATCTGTTGAGTTAAATGGAGGTCTGACTGCTCGTTGATTTTTGTCACCTGTTAACTGAACACTGACGCAAAATCCGACTTGAAAGATCCAAAGTAAGAAGCAGCAAATTTAGCGCACAATTAAAATTTGCTTTTGATAACTGCTTTCATCAAACAAAAACGTTGCTGCTTTACGAAAGTTGCAAAAATCGCAAGTTAATCTAAGTTTGCAACTAGCTGATAATATTGAGAATTAAGAGACATTGATATAATTGATATACTTAATCTCAAACCGTCTAATCATATAACAATTAGCTCTAAAAGATTGTGGCAAACTTTATTAATAAATTTACATTTTTTCATATAATATTGCCAACACAAAGATAAGTAATTGGTAAAAAACAAATAACAGCAAAACTTAACCTGTACAGGGGGAAACCTAAGTATTGCAAGTACAACCAGGAATGTCAAATTTATTTGGTTCATTATTTTGGGGGCAAGTGAAAAATATTGTAGCAGCAATCGTACGACCTTCATTCAGTTAAATATCGGATAGCATGGATGGAAATATTTATCGTAGATATTGTACCTCGGCATATTTAACATGGACCGAAAACTTTGGCGCGCATTTGGTCGTGGTTTGACTGAAAAAAGAATTTATACAAAGTGTCAATACGTTTTTTAATACATCACTAGGATTGGAAAGGAAAGTGCAAATTTATTTTAACAGCTTTTTCAATTATTTTTTTTTCTAAAAAGAGCGAAAAAGAAATGTTGCCAAATTTCGGCTTAAGGTTTGACAATCGGGGCCACAAAAAACCAATGGCGGAATACAACGAGAACTGAGAAAAACAGAGATGAAAGAAATTAAAGTATTCCAATGAAGCAAAATCACATTAGTCGATGGTGCCTTTCACAGAAAAATATGTGAAAAGTTTTAAGCTGGAAAAGGAGGTCAGCAACACAAAGAAAGCACAACTACGGTAATACACCGGAAAGGGCGTGAATGACACTATATTTTTGTTTCAGCTCAGGGTTGTTTACCCCATGCACAAGTGAAGTACACGCAGTAGAACTTTTGAGTTAATGCAAAATATTGGGAATATCAGATCTAAGACTGTCACAGATTCTTTCAATGGAACTCGTGTCGGTAACGAAAACTAGAACGAACTGGGAGATCTACGTTTAAGGCTGAATCAGTTTGATTTTCTGGCTCTCAAGTAACTGAAAAACTCTTTAGTTTGTTCGGGAACAATCGCATCCCTTGATTTTTCGCTCGCCCTGAAAAACCGCCCCTGGGTCTCCGAGGATGTATAATTTCATTGTGTGGTTCCCAGTTGTATTGATTGTTCAAAATGCTGTACCTTATCATAAAATGAAAGGGTTGGAGAGCTTCCTTGTCGCTTCCGTATGACTTCGTACTGTTTGAATTAACTACAGCACATTACCACAAGCTTCAACGGCTCACAAAAGTAAGTTATACTAAACTAGGGAGGTACTCGAAAGAAAATCAAACGATATCTGCACACAAAATTGTATTTTTTTAGTTAATGTACATAAACATGAATCACTTAGCTTCTAGTTTTTAGTGTTTGTGTTTTGTGAGATGCTTTGCCATAAGTCTTCTTACTTTTGTTTGCTTTAGAATTTCTTTGGAAGGTAATCAATGTTACTAAACATGGCATTTGCAGAAATTTTTTTCAAAGAAATTCCTCGTGTCATCGTTCCACGTTATACTGGTTTTCGTTTGTATTTGCTGTTCAACTCTTAGGTTGCAAGAGTTGAACAGCAAATAAAAACGAAAGAAAGTTGCGATACATTATTATCAATAGACGTCCAATTTTTTCAGGTCTAGTGGGCTATCCAAAACCTTCACCTAAGAACTCTTAGTACTGTCCTTCTCTTTCTAATCTTTCTCTGTTCTTCAGATTGCAGCAAATCATGCCTCTTGGTAGCAGCCGCCAATTCAATTGTCACTGTAAATCTAGAGACATCTCGCACCACCACACTAATTTCAGGTCTTTCAAAAGCCGTCGGTTTAGAAGTCGACGCAGTTAAAGGGTATGTATACTGGAGCGATGTAATCGAACGTGTCATCAAACGGGCAAACCTCGATGGATCAAATGCGGTAGTGCTTTTCAGCAATGGAATTGGTGCTTGTGACGGTTTGGCCATTGATGAGCGCGCTGGTCGGTTGTACTGGACAGATACCACACACGACACCATCGAGGTGGCTGATGTGTACTCCTCTCAAAGACAAAGGCGTGTTCTGTTCAACGTTAGTCTCGATGAGCCAAGAGGGATTGCCTTGGAGTTAGATGAGGGGTAAGGACAGTCATACTTTTTTTCTGTTATATTCTGTTGTATTCATCCTGCATGATAGAGTTCTTACGACCCAGTAGCGTCGGGGTGTACAATTTGTTCTATTCTTAGTAATGATTACTTCAGCTTTCATTTCATTCAGTATAGGTGAACGTCTAAACAAATATATGGAAAACGTTCAGCAAATATTTGTTTGTTGTTTTTCTACAACACTCATACATCTTATCCGTTAATCCATCGACCTTGAACTCTGCCACCTTCGGTAAATATTTTACCGGTGTCCCAGGGATTTCATCCCCCCCCCCAAAAAAAAATTCGCCCCCCGGGGCGGATTCACTAGGGAATTCGCCCCCTCCCTAGCCCCCCTCTGGAGATTTCGCACCCCCTTTTCTTCTTCTCATTAGTTGCAAAACCAAGAACTTTCTTCAGAATTTTCGTTTTGTTTGTTCGCAGTTGCCTCTAACGATAACGCTTCATCTGTAAATGTCAAATCAGAACGTTTAAATCGCAAGACAAAAATTATTGCAAAGGCCAAATGAAATCAAAGGATTCTAAAGTTTCAGTTTTAAAAGCGTAAACGGGATAAATTTACAAAACACACTTCTGTCTGTGCGGGATTTAGTAAAATGCTTACACAAGGTTGAAAAATTATTAAAGAACTGAAAACGCGATACGTAGTCGAACTTGCGTGCACAAACTAAACCGTTTGAATGGAGGGGGGGCGAAATCCCTAGTGAATTTGTCCCCCCTCCCCCATAGTTGAGAATATTTTACAATTGTTCGAGAAAGATATGTCAAAAGCAAATCGTTTTTTAAAAAAGAGCATGTTTTAAAAACGTAACAAAAATGGTTTTAACGTGAAACGATGTCGAAAAGCAGGGAACTATACCGTTTGAAAGGAGGGGGGCAAAATCCCTAGTGAATTTGCCCCCCCTCCCAATAGTTGAGAATATTTTACAATTGTTCGAGAAAGACGTGTCAAAAGCAAATAGTTTTTGTTTAAAAAGAACATGTTTTAAAAACGTAACAAAAAAGTTTTAACATGGGACGATGTCGAAAATCGGGGAACTACACCGTTTGAAAGGAAGGGGGGGGGGCGAAATCCCTAGTGAATTCCCCCTCCCCCCATAGTTGAGAATACTTTATAATTCTTCGAGAATTAGAAAGACATATCAAAAGCAATTAGTTTTTTTTTTAAAAAAAGAACATATTTAAAAAACTGAACAAAAAGTTAAACATGGAACGATGTCGAATTCCGGGGAACTATACCTTACGTTTGGAAGGGGGCAAAATCGCTAGTGAATTTGTCTCCCCCAAATAGTTGATAATGTTTTGTAATTCTTCGAGAAAGACACGTCAAAAGCAAATAGTTTTTTAAAAACATATTCAAGAAACGTAACAAAAACGTTTTAACATGGAACGATGGCAACAAAATGACTTAAGGGGGAGGGGGAGAGATCAATAGTGAATATGTCCCCCGATAGTTAAGATAGACGTAAAAAAAGCTAAACACTCTTTGCAAAAAATGAAAAACATATAAACGTGCACACACATATACATATTTTATCCTAAAGTGCATGACAAATGGGGGGGGGCGAAATCCCTGGGGGGGTCGAAATCCCTAGGACGGCCCTGGTGATTTAGCCCCGGGGGGGATTCTCTGGGGGGGGAGGCGGATTCGCTACGACACCGGTGTCAATTCTTCTCCAGTGGTTCTCTAT
>JAOBYE010714614.1:0-10914 GCA_025403585.1 Parazoanthus swiftii
GTCACAAACACTATACAAATTCTCTTATAAATTCTCTTACATACTAGGATAGAAACTCAGAGCTTGGGTCACCTGTGTTATTCGTCGATGTTCCTAAAACAAAAATTGTGGAATGAGTGGTTCTTTTGTGAGATTTTCTCTTGGAAAGACTGAATTGTTGAGTTAACAAAGTTCCGTGGTAGCCTGATTTGACAAACTTGGATCGTATATTCTCAATTTATTTTTGTAGGTCAGTTGACAATCTCTTCGCGCGACGTGAGCGCCCATGATTCCGTTTCTTTTCCTTTTTGGGGGGATCTGTGAGGACCAGTGAGTCGGCTTTTTTCCTGGCTTGTTGTGTACTGATCTTTCAAACTCCCCGTTGTTGTACCTGAACTTTGTGTCGAGGAAATGGCTAGGGTTCTCTTCTACTGTAACATCTGAAGTAAAGAGGTGGAGCTGAGGGTTGTAATATTTCTTCCTCAAGTTTAGTCATACAGTAAGTTTGTAAAGGCGGTCAGTGAAACTAAAGACTGTTCCTTGTGAAACTTTGAGGAGCAAGCGCTTAAACAATATCTTTGAAGCAAGTTTCGGGAGAGCTGGTTCTCGGTGTAGATCTTATGAATAGTATAATCGACAGTTTCTTCCAGAGGAACTCGAATGAATAGCGAGGAAACATCATATGAGACTAGCATTTCATCTTCGGCCAGTTGTACGTCTGCTAGGCAATCAGAGAATTCTAGAGTATTTTTAAAATTGAACTGGTTATCCGCAAGTAGCAACAGGTATGAAGCGAGTTATTTCGCAGTCTGGTAATAATATGTGCCGACAGTGCTGACTATAGGTCTTAACTTCAATTTTTCGGCTGTAACTTCAGACGGGTTTTCAATTTTGTGTTTTTACTGAGCCGTAAAGAAAGGCAGGTTGGTTCGATGTAGGCCTGATGTCATCGTATGCCGGCAAGGTTTTCTTGAAATTTCTGAGCAGAAAGTTCTGGAATGGTCTTTAATTGTTGTGTCTGTTGTTTCTATGTATTTTCCTTCTCTAATACCTTCATTTATCATTTCCTCAAGTTCGCTGTTACACACTGACCAGGGCATTGTTACGACTGAAGAATCTTTATCACCAGAAAGTACGGCGATCATTGGTTCTTGGGCAATTTCTTGAAGGATTTTCCATGTATTATCACGGGTTCTGTACACATTTTCGGTAAAAGAGTTACAGTTGTTGCGTAGGAAGAGCTTGAAATCTTCTTATTGATTTGATAGAACATTGATCTTGACTTGTTGGTACAATGCTTCAAATTCTGTTGCTAAGTTGACTTTGATGAAGCGGTTTTTGTCGACAAAGCTATGGTCAAGACCAAAGCGTAGACTTTTCATTGCTGAGTTTGGCGATTTTTTGTCAGTCAAGTTAAAAATAGGAACTACGAGATTTTCTTGTTTTTCCGTGCTTATTGATTGGCAATAAGGATGGAGATCTTTTGTTTTGCAGCCTTAGTTATTTTATCCAAGTTGCGGATAGTTAGACGAGATACCAGTTTGTTCAAAGTGTGAAAAGGGAGGCGGGGGGGGGGGGGGGTGGCGAGGGGGAAGTGGTGCTTCGTTCATACGTGCACATTGACACCCCTGGACCTGCCCCCTGTGAGTGTGTTCGACCGTCATGCAAATGTTAGTGATTTCGCTTCACTTCCATACTACATATAAATGTCTAGCAGTATTTTGAAACAGGTTAAGTTGACAAACATTTAATATATGAAAGTCAAGAAACATAGCCACACAAATTAAAGAATTGCACTGACGTTGATAATCTCTTCTTCCAAGTTGCAGTTGACTCTTCAGACTATGATCAAAGCTTTGGACCTGAGCCTGCAGCATTTGAGGTCAGAGGTGGCCGTAGATGAACTGTCGAAGAAATATTTGAATACATGACACGTTCAATTGGTTTTCTTTTCTCGGTGTAATTGGTGAAAGACATATAATCGCTCGTTTACAGTTACATGTTCATCCCAGAAAGTGCAACTTCGGCCAGAACAATTTACTTGCAATGTAAGAAGTATCCGGGCGAACTTTTGTTCACAAAGAAGTAGCTCGGATTTGACTTTTTGAGCCATTCTGCATACAGAGGACACGGACTCGCTGTGTTGCACGCTTTGGCTATTAAAGTATGATACCTTTTGAACACAATTGAAATTTAAAAAAATATCTGACACAGAACAGTAAAATATCAGTTATCATTTATTTTCCTTTAAGTACTGTTAGAATTAGACAAAGCGTTTATGTAATATTCTTAATATTTCTTTCTAAAAAGGAGTAAAATATATATTTATTTATTTACTGCAGCCGTGTGTTTAGTTAATTATGAGGGTAGTTAAGGTTTTTCTTGACTAGCAAGTTATTTACCTGCCTTGAAACGAGTACTGGACGTAGATAGATTTTCCGCGATTTGTGATTGAAGAATCTTCCGTGATTCGTGTGTTTTGTCAGGTTCACTTGCCATCGTGTTTGTTGTTTTCCAACGACAAAGGCAACCTCGTTCCCAGGGTCATTCCTCTCCAGAGAAATACCCTGGTTGGATCGACTGGTCACGTGGCACCCAGATTCTGGATGTTAACAAATAAAATAAACGTGAGAAGGGTGCTTAGATTTATTTTTGTGATTTATATATACGTAAGCCCAGTTGAGACATAAAAAAAAATACTTTCATCAGTCAAAACAAACGCACGTGCGCGCTTGTTTGACTTGTTACCACCCAGAATCAGGGTGCCACGTGAGCAGACCCAACCAAGGTCTTTGGGAAGAGCCTGGGAACGAGGTTGTGACAAAGGCTACTGTTACAAAACATGGATTTGGCGCATTGTTAAAACAAATGAGTGACAAAGCAATATTACGGATATAGAGTTTGTAAGGTAAAAGAAAAGTATCACGGCCATTTATTTTTCGCAAAACGTACTAAAAAGATTTATATTTTCTGTGACTCGTGCAATATTTCTTCTATATTTCGTAAAATGTGATTGCACCCTCCCCTCCCCTTCCTTACCACCCCGGCCAGTAGGTAAATTCCATGTTTTACATTTTATACACTGGCAATAATAAATCTGTTTCCCTAACTTTATATCAGCTGTATCTGTTTTATAACAAAAAACTGATTCATTTTACTTGCTTTTCGCCTGTTTTACTGAAGAACTTTGAAATTGTTAAACGGCTTCCTTTAATGTTAAACTATTTCAGTAAAAGTTAAACCTTTCCTTAGCGAAGCGACCCATATGGTCGGCACTTATCCCCAGTTTCCGTAGTGTTAAGCGGATGAGAGTCTCTGACCGTCTCCCTGGACTGGAAACGAATCTATGGCAGGTTAGAGCTGATACTCATTTATATAGCTGAGTTGGCTGAAGCAAGTCGAGTAAAACGCACAACACGGTGGTCAGGCCGGGGTACGAACTCACGACCTTAAGGTTATGAGTCAGAATCTCTAACCACACGACACACTCAGTTCTGCCGAGATATACTTTTTATAACTACGTCATTAACTCCAAGTATGTAGACATATATCATCAAGTTTTAAACTGTCACCTCGGCATACAGTACTTTGTTCTTGTGGAAAGTGCTATCATTACTGCGTAATTCCCATTCTCGCGGCCGACCATACCCCGCGCAATTATTAGCTGTGTGGAGATAAGAGGGGACTGGTCTTGATAAGGCAGTGTCACGAGACGGGTTTGATGTTACCAGTGGAATGGAGTACACTGTTGATTTGTGTTGCACAACCATATGGTGACCCTGCACAAGAACGGTAAATCACACCATGGCGTCACTGTTTTGTTTACATTTTGTTGGCGGATGAATTATATGGACCAAACAATGTCTTACTTGTGAGAAGAAAGAGCCATAATCATTAAGAAAGGTTATCAGGCAAAGGTTTACGAAAAAACACGAAAGTGGAACCAGAGACCCGAGTTTGAAGTTTGGGAATTTTGTAAGAAAGTCTGAGCAAATGTACAAGATTCAACATTGACGGTAAGAAAGGTCATAGTAAGAATACTAAGATAAGTCAAACCGAGAAACTTGTGTAGGAAATTTAGATATCTTATAAAGAAATTATATGAGCCGAATCTATCAAGTGATTTTTCACTTGGTGTCAAAATTTGCCACCCAACATGAAATCCCCTTCATTTGCTGAAATTGTAGGCAGGCCAGGCAGGTAACCGGGAATCTGAATGACAGCGACTTTCCAAAGAGTTTGAGTCTTTTCAGTCTTTATAGTGTCTACAAAGTATAGTTGTAGAAGCTAAACTGACGGTATCTGGAGTAAAGTACTTTCGTATGATTGTTCAGCTGTCAACACTGGATAAACACTACGACGTCACGAGTTTGTAGAAGCACTTACATTACTAAAGGCCGCCACACACTACACGAGTTTTCGTCGTAAGACACCCGATTTTTTGTCGGCCGACGAACTGTCTTGATCGTAACTCACCACACACTGCCCGATTTTTTATCGTGAGACTTCTGACTACAAGTTTTGTTTATCATAGCAAGTGCCACTGCAATCTCTGACCATGCGCTGTTTTTCTAATTTCTTTTCCTAAAATCCTCAATTTTTATGTTGTAAAGACACGGCGCTGAACAAGTTTATCTAAAGTTCGTAAAGAATCTTCAGATTCGATGCTCGTTGCGGAGCCTTTTCACCTTCGTCACCCATATGACGTCATATCCGCCATACTGAATTAGATTTGCAGTGCGATCACGTGACAAGTACTGTTTCGCTATTGGATAAACCGTGTTCTGCTTCCGACAAATTGTCGCGCTCCGCCACGCACTAGCCGATAACTTACCGGCCGGCGTTTTCAGATCAAACATGCACAGTTGTTGTCGGCGACAAAAAATCTTGCCGGAACTCGTCGTAATCTGCCACACACACACGATTTTTCGTCGGCCGACAAAAAATCGGGGGTCTTACGACAAAAAACAAAAACTCGTCTAGTGTGTGGCGGCCTTAAGAAACACGCGAGAACAAGCGAAATCTCCAACGAACACAGTTATCTGGTTTACATAGTTTTGTCTGTGCTTTCTAAACGCGCAAGTAAGGAACTGAGAAACTATGGGTGCCAGTCTACCAAACTTGTTGGGACCGGCATCAATAGATTTAGTTTTTTGTTTGTGAACTTTTAACGCCTTAAAAGATCGATGTTAGGGCTACTGTTGTCTCTACAGCTAACATGAGAATCTAGCGTTCCTGGGTTTCTTTTTGAGACTTTCGTGTGCGTCCTAAAGTTTGATCTCAATCACTTGTTTCCCATTTCCTCTCAACGTAAAATAGCGAGAACAAACTTTTTACTAAATTGAAATAGTTTGAATAAAAAAAACTCAAATGCAAAGTTAAACCGTTGAAAGTAGTGCTTAAGGCATCAAACCAGATTCCATATCCAATGCTAACAAAGAACGGTTTTGAATAAAGGTGGCTTAAATACTCCGCCCAATAGACCACTTTCACAATACGTCCAGTGGCCATGAACAAAAACTTCGAGTCGAGGCCAGTAGGGCCAAAATACAGCAAATGTTTGAGAACTTGGAACTTGACCTCGACTTGAAGTTATTGTTTTACAATTACTGGAGCAAATTGTGAAAGTAGTGTATCGTCCTAATTCGAACAGAAATTTTCCTTTATTAACTTTATTTGTGACTGTCAAAACGCCGAACGAAAAGGGTCCATAAGTTATCCCTTTCCTGACAGTTGGGGTAGGAAACTGGCTAATAGTGGACTTTCTTTTCAGAACTTTTTTATCTTCACAGATTTCTTAACCTTTTGCATGTGAATGGTCGAAATAGCCTCTGTGTGACTTTTTGTTTTATGCTAAAGAGGAAAAAATGTAAACAATAAGATTTATCTATAGTGCAGCAGGTCTTGAATCCCGATTTTTCCCGTTCATCAGTAACTCAGTGTTACGAGATATCTTGTGCTCCCACCATGTTGAAATGCATTTTATTGTTTCCCCATGGGATTAGAGATACTAAAGGGGACCTACTGTGCATCACCTTGCTTACCTCTTCCGTTAGAAAAATCGCGTACACAACTTCCATGAAACCGGCCAAGGACATCAGTGCGGACAGTGCCGCCACACAGATGAGCGACAGGAGAAGGACAGACACTTCATCATACGGACATGTGGCTGGTGGGCACAGAACAGTGACATGTGCGTGTGAGTAATTATTTTTAAATAAGATTGCGGGCACCTTTCAAACTAGTTTTCTGTAGCTTAGTACGTCTGTTCACTTGACGGTTCCGAGTTTGAAAGCTAACGATAGTAACTCGACTTTCCCGCTAACTCGAACAAAAACTGTTCTCATTTTCTAAAAGATACTTTCTCACTAACTTATTCCCGATAAGCGGAATCTTTTGTTCTTATCGAAATATAAGCGCATAAATGTCAACAAGAATACACTGAGAGTTGATGGCCAATTGCTAATATTAGACTTAATCTGAATCGTTTAATCTTGGCTCATATAAGGGGTGCTTTACATTTGCCGGAATTGGCATTGGCCAGAAGAAAGAATCGATTCTGGCATTTTTGATGGAAAAGATAAAGCGGCGTGCGTGCGGTCTTTTATTCAGTCCAAAAGCTGTCGCGCTGGCGGGTCCGTCTGTTTGCACAAGGCGAAGTTTTATCTCGTCCTTCAATTCATTATAGATATTGTTGACCTTTGATAACTTAAAACGAAAATAGAGATTCGACTTATATTCGAAGATTTAAGTTATCGGGAGTAAAAAATCGTAATTGCCACTGATTACATTGACAACAGACTTGTTTTCAGTGTTATCCTCGATTTGCAATTGATGTTTTAAATATTTCTTAAATACCAAATATGAGCTATTCACAATTGTATACACTACTCTGTATATTGTTAGAAGTTCACATTTCCCTGGTATTTATATATGTTATTTAACGTCAAGTGGATAAAAATTTGTTTGTAGTGATTGTAATCAGCGGCAACTGGGAACAGGAAACTGGAATATTAAGAAGAAGTTACGTTGATCGAGGGTTCTCTTGTAGTTTACAAAAACTACACGGTGGACACTACAAGGACGAGATGGGGATGTGTGGACTGATCGGTAACAAAACGTTAAGTCCAAGTAGAAGCCGTAACTTGCAAAAAATAAGGGGAGACTGATATACACACCAGGCGGACAGTCCAAGTTTCGTCTCCAATCGCGAAGCAAATTCGTTGAACACACAACCAGATAGATTTCCACTCCACACGAGGTGACGCAGAGCAAAACGTATAAAGCAACCTATTATGGAATACAAGTGATGTCAGCTTTCCTTCTTACCGTCAAGTTTCAGTTATACTGGCGTTGGGAAAATTTTAAAGTTGGATCAAGGCTGCAATATTAGGGGCTGGGGAAAGGGGGGGGGAGTGGGGGCATGACATCGATCTACAAAGAAAATTGAAATTTAAAGTTTCTGCCTAAAAATGTCCCGAAAGCTTCAAAGTTAACTATGTAGATATTCTGATCCCACGGGAACATTTTCATTTTACGTTTCTGAGTTCGCCAGAAATATGTCAATAAAACACATATAAACTATGTAGATCAGCATGCTCTCATGAGAAGGTACGTGTATTGAGAAAAAGTGCAAATAGGAAAACCAAAATACGTGATTGTTTGTTTGTGTTTGTTTCTGAAGTTAACAATGGAAGAGAAAAAATCGTTGAACATTAGGATGTCCCAGAGAAACTGTAGACGGGTGTAGGTTCAGTGAAAGCTCTGTCTCTGTTTTTTAGAAAATGCGAGCAAAAACCGAGGGGAAAGGGCTGACATCTCTTGGGAAAAGCTTGATTCATTGATTATTTTTCATAAAGTAGTTGCTATAAAAATCACAACTACCTTTTGCAATGTCGCCCTCCCAGTTCGATCTAATAACAATCGATGGACTTCCGCTTCCGTCTCGAAAGAGGAAACGAGACGGTTTTGTACGATGGATTTTTTTTTATTTTAAATATCTCTGTTGTTTAATCAGTTTTTTTAAATCGTTAACGAATAACCTAACACTGTAAGAGTTACAGGCCGCAGGTACTATAAGCCCCCCAGTCTGTGGTTTCAAGTTTACAAGGGTGGTGGCTATGTTGTGACGTCGATGCAAGTCCATGAATGAATGAATCAACTAACTTAGTAAGTCCTGGTCACACTTAAGATGCAGACGCGGGAGCAGAAAATACTGGCGTGAATGTAAGTGACACAGACGCAAAAAAAAGAAAATATTCCTTTATCTTGTGCACGCTTTGCGCTTGAATTTACTCTTGCTTCGCGAATTTTCTAGTGAGAATTGGAGTGAAGAAAGGGCACACGCAGACATAAGCTAACGACAGAAGCAATTACGCATGCGCGCCATCTTTACTAGTTAGTATATAGCAGACTAGTTTTCATAACCCCCGTCAACTCGCCCCCTTCCATCATCCCCTTCACCTATAGTACGTAAAAAAGCTCCAAATGAAGTGCCAAGACAAGTAACTGCGTTACTCCAACCTGTTGATGTCACACGAGTGCAGACCGGAAGGAATATGCTAGTTGCTTGTTTACACGAATTCTTAAACAAATTTCAATGCCTCCACCCCGCTCTGCACTATTTTGCAAATCAGAAAACGATTCAACGAAGTTTAATTTGGTTATGTTTAGACAAAGAGAGGCTGAGGTAGAGAACAAAAAAACTTTTTTAAAGCCAAGTACATTACTATATATTAAACAAAAGTATTCTTACTGTTGTTGCAGTCTTTTTTATTCCTCCAACAATGGCGACGATCCCGTTCAGAAAAGTCTGCGAAACAAAGAAGATGCGTTATGTTTAGTATGGCGGCCGGGGATTCCCCCTTGAACAACGCTTTCAAGGACTTCGTAGTTTGGTAATTTCGAAATCAATTTGAACATATTCCAACAGCGCGAGGGAGGGCAGGGGGTACCAAGTATATTCTGAAAGTGTCTTTGTAATACACCATTTCGCTAAAGCACTTAAACTGTGCCAGACCCCGCCCATTTCTTCATGGGGGGTAAATGTGATGTGAATTTTGAATTAAAGAACCCAAATTTGACCGAATAATGCTTCTGGTCCCTACAAGGGAATGGATCCAACGGTGTATTTAATCAAATTGTGAGGACTAACTCCCTTTTGGAGTGTTTGCGTTCGACCGTAATCAGAGTTGGGTTTCCTATTGTGGTCGGAGAAACCAGAAAAAGTTGAGAACAACCTTGATCCCAGGGCTTTTCCCTACACTTCTCACTGATGGTTTTACTGGCATTTCGGACAACTTTCGGACACTTTTTGAAGTTGTAGTAAGTTAATTGTAAGAAATTAAAAATATTAACTTCATTTTCACACAAGTCTCAAAAATCTTATTTTTACAAGTTTGGTTTCATTCTTTGACAACTTCTCCTGAAACAAAACTGCTGTATAAACAGCTGAACAAAGTTAGACAGACATGCAACAGACTTCTAAAGTCAGTATGCTTTCAAGTTCTTTTGTATTTTGTATACTCATTCTCAGTATATGATGATGAAGATGAATCTTTTAACAGCAAAAAATGAAGTGTGCGTGTCTCAGAAAGCAAGGTAAAAGTTTATACAATACATTACATGTTTTACAAAAAAATCGAACGCTAAAAGTCTAGCTCTTTCTAAATTAATACCATCTGAAATATTTGCCTTTAATGTATCCGATTTGCCGCCTTCTTTGGTTTTCAAGATTAATCGCGTGATTTAAAACATTGCATCTGCCTGTCTGATTGGTGAGCTTAAGTCACGTGACAACAAAGGGAGACATGTACAGTTTAAGTCGCATCGATCAAAATACACATTTGCAACGTGTACAAGTTAATGGACGACCGGCATCCGATTGGTGAATCTTAGTTTTGCGATAAAACTCAAATTGTGTGAGTCGAATAGAAAATAATTTAGTCCCTAGAGCAACGAAATGTTCTCGGGCGCTTTCTTCCTCCATTATCCTTTATATAACCAAAATGTCCTCATCTTCCAAGTCCCTGCTATGAAAAAAACGCGAGAATCCTTAGGAACACGTTGATTGAATCAGTTCGGGGCTAAGCCCAGTATTTTGTAATCAACATAAGCCTAGAATACATTCTAACTTTCTTCTATTGGTGAGAAAACAATAATCTAGAAACAGATCTTGCGACATTTTCGAGAAACATCAGTTTGCTCAATCTCTTTGTTGTATGTTTCACTGATTACATGTACCCGAGATGCGCCTTGTAACGTGAAAATCGGTCTTATACCAACTCACCCACTCATCAAACGCATTTGAGTAAAACTGAGTAATCGACTTGTGAATGCAGTTCCAAAATGAGGAAAATTTCGGCCATGTTTTGTCACGTGACTGTCTACTCCGAAATTTGACGCGTTGATCACACAGAGACAAAAACCAGCTTCTTCAAGCTTGTCTATTACATTGTCTACCGCATTTAAAATGAGCATGCAGGAAGTTTAAAGATCTTTTCTCGCTCAGCCCGCCTAACATGTCAGTCAATCTGGCAGCAATTTTGGATTTTTAGATCACTTTATTTCAGTTGGGTGCAGGATCAAATGTAAGGATTCTTACGGAACGGAAAGGAAGAAAGTAAAACGAATTTTGTCAAAAGGGTTTTGCTTTTTAATTTAAACTTCATTTTAAATATTTCACTTATAATTTTTAGCATTTGCTGTACTGCAAAGATCACTTTGTCTGGTGACTGGATCGATTAACTCAAAGGCTTTAAGCTTCAGGTTGCCAGGTACAATGCTAAGATTGCGACAAGATTTCCTGATTACACTTTTTTTTTAATAAGAACCAGTAAAATTTCGCCCAGGCTCAATATTCTTATTTTTTCAACAATTTGAGGCTCAAATGTTCTTATTTTGTTCTTAACTGCAATATCTTCTTTAATGGTTGAA
>JAOBYE010714625.1:0-10914 GCA_025403585.1 Parazoanthus swiftii
TAACGGTTTCGATTACACCTCGTTTTAATAATGCGGGCTAAAAATAGTTACGCTGAATACTAGGACACACACAAATAGGTTAATTACTGGGGGAAGGTCAAGGATTTTAAAATGATTTCAAGAGGTTCGAATATCACAATTTCAAACAGTTGTCTTATCGTTTTAAGCATTTTTCTTGGGTTTAATGGGGTTGTTCGAGCCGTGTGAACCACCCCTGGATTTCTAAGAGAATTAAAACTGAAAAAAACGTTCCAGGTCTTAAGGAAAATCTTAAAATTAGGTTGAAATGCAGTAGACGGTGATCAGTGGGAAAGCTGCGGCTTGGCTAGTTGACCAACTCACAAGAGAAACAACGGAAAATCAGTCTCAGACTCGAAGTTTCAAGTACCAGACCAGACAGTCACCTCGTCACCTCACTTATTTGGGAGTAGGACGATTCTTCCAAACCGGCTTTTCAATCAGTTTGTAGTTTACAATTCAATTAGTCACAAAGGAGAAAACAGGGACGGAATTGTTAACTTTTGAGCAAACAATATCTACAATGAGATAATTTACATTTTGACGCAATTATCCATTTGAGTAGTTTTTTACCTTGCAAAGAGGACGTTGATGGTGGAAAAAGGTAAATTTGGCAAATTTCACGTGTATTCACAGTTTTTTTTAAATAACTATATTCTGTAGTAAAGTCCAGTGGTCGCTTGCTATTGGCTTAAAACTTCTTTTTGGTCCTGTCTTACTAGTGATTCTCGCACCAACTTGAAGAAGCACACAATTATTTGAAACTATCGGACTGATTAGCCGAAGAAAGTATAATGGTGAAATTGGGGGAGTAAACACAGTGTGCGACATCTTCACACGAAAAATGAAATAAGACGAATTACTCCGAATAATAAAATACCTGTCTGTTTTCAGAGAACACGTCAAATCTATCAGTACAACATCAGCAGACCATGGAAAGGTCGTTTGTTGTTGGCTTGTGGGAAGCAGGGATCTCTTGAATTATTAACCACAGCCAGCAAAACTGTAGTGGAACAAACCGAAAACCTCTTTCTCTTATTCCTTTTCTTGAAATCAAAATTGTTATCCATAGGGGAACATCGTAGTATTTTAATATAATTAGACCAAAGATAAAAGAACGGAATAAATTTGATATAGAAATAAATGAGTTGCAAAACCTAATTAAAGAAAAACAATTTAGGTTCATCATTTTACACGGTTCATTGTGCCAGAAAGAAACCGCTTCTACTCTTTCTGAAACACGAAGATTTAAATCCTAGGAAAATTCTTGATTTGAAAAATCACACCAACCTGTGCGGCCATAACCTTGGCGAGTCTTCTTTGTGTGTACGTGGTATAAGGAGCTTGTGAGTAGCCTCCAAAGTCCCCGATTGCTGCGAATGTTAACTTTCCTTCTCCGACGGAGCCTGTAGTTAAAGGCCATACTGTCAGACACAGCGATAGATAGAATAAGGGGAGGTTCTCCATACAGACCCGTCCATAGGTCTTTCTACCCTACTCCCAGTGCTCCGCACTTGAATACCGATACATTCTGGGTAGACCCAACCCGAATAAGAATTTTTCCCTACTGGCTCCGGCTGAAGTTACTTGGCGAGCGCGCATGCGTTTTGTAGCTGATGACCGAATTGCGCTATTCATATTTTATGCGCACTTCATCACACTTGCAGTTTGCTTACCTTTAAAAACACTTATTTTAATTGTACTTGAAGGATCTTTGTCGGGAACTATTTTAGGTGTCTTTCTATAGGAAAAAATTCCCTTGTACTTTTCCCAGTGAACAAGTCCCAACTATACATGTACTTCTTTTGTACCGACATATTTTATTGCGTTGATGTTGTTGTTTTGTGTTTTTGTGAGCTTGAAAGTAAGTATTCTTCCAAGTACGCTTACTACTCAAAAACATGCAGGTAAAACGTTTAATTTGAGCCAGAGTCGACAGTTATAGTCATCAATTTTTTGTGAAGGGTTGCTGCAAAACACAAATCGTTTTAAACTTAAAACCAAAAAAACAGATCGGGTTGTTTGTATGAGAACGTAGGTCTTTGACAAGGATTTAATGCTCTTTTGTTTTTATTACAAATTGAGATTCAAGTGCTCTTAACTTGCCCTTTTCTATTGTAGTGGAACAATATGTATCTCATTCCTGACTGAGTTGTTTATACGTGAATGGGAAGGTTTCATACCGTAAAACTTCACTGAAAGTTGAACATTACAACCGGTGCTACATATATATATCTGCATGGTAAAAAGATTTAAATATTTTGGTGTTCCAAATGATTCCTCTTTCAGTACAACACTACTCAATTTACTTACGACTGATGTATAGTTATTGTCATGTTAATTTAGTGAGACATTGAGCTAATTGACCCGAGCAACAAAATCAGTCTCTTGAGAGGGATAAACTTTCAAGAAATAGAGGTCAGTGCTTGAATACTCATTTGTCACAAACAACCTGAGGTTCTTTGCAAAAATAATATTGGGGCGTCGTTGCAGTGAAAACAGAAAGAGTCTAAAGCACAAGTGGAGCTCCAGAAAATGTCTCAAAAAAAATCGTTGAAGAATAGACAACAAAAGTCAAATTCAGAACTGACAAAAAACGATCTGCCCTCACTGCAGATCCATTAATTTAACAGTCTCTTCTGTTGTTAATTCGTTCTGCCCAGGATCGTTTTAATTTTAAATTATTGTAATTTCTAATTTTTTTTCAGTTCTATCCGCAAATGTTATTAGTAACATGTTAAATTTTATTTGGGGCTAGCCTCGCCGGGCTCTCATCCAGCTTAACAATATCTTTGTATCTTTTGTTTTATTTTTGCTTGTTCTTTTTTTCACGAGCGGGATGGAAGTTTCTAAGAAAAAAAGTACTCGAAGTGCAAGCGAAGTGGCTAATATAAACCAGGAAGAAGAGCTTTGACAGTTTTGGTAAGAAAGTCTTGAATGGAGTAAACGATTAGATTAGATTAGATTAGATTAGATTAAATTAGGTTAGGTTATGTTAGGTTAGATTAGATTAGATTAGGTTAGGTTAGATTAGATTAGATTAGATTAGTTTGGGTTAGATTAGATTAGGTTAGGTTAGGTTAGGTTAGGTTAGATTAGATTAGATTAGATTAGATTAGATTAGATTAGATTAGATTAAGTGATTGGAGGGAGTGCTTGTTTTAAGTTCAGACGAAGATTTGAAAATCCTAAACAACGCCTGAACAGAACTCCTTCTCCTCAAGAATATAAATTCAATCCAGATTTTCATAGTGCAAAAGGCAATGTTATTTCTGCACTGTTATCTCTGCCCTACCATGTGCTTTTCAAACAACTGTGTTAGAACAAATGTCGATTAACTAATTAAATGTCGCGTAATCTGTTACAGTCTATAGAACGAAGTCCAGAAACAAGAAGAGCTGTGCTTTACTGTCGGCCCACTTCGCTCCCCTCGTATCCTTCCTCGTCCCTAACAAACTGAAAACATATCTTCCATTATGCACACAGCACTGAGCACAGGGAGGGGAGGAAAAGTGCCCCTAGCTATTTCGATGGCTTTTGGTACGAGTCTCAAATTTCTGGCTTTTCCTACCATAGTTCCGATCACTAGCTCAAAACAAAGATTTGTCCTTACCAGTTGGCAATGCCTTTCTATATATATGAATATAAAAGTGGTTTGGGGATCAAGGCCATGTCCATGCAGATATGTCGAGAAAATTGGTCATTTCAATAACTTTTGCAACCGTAAATTCAAAAAGCAAGATGCTATAAAATATTCACTGTGGGGGGAGGAACTTTGCGCCTTTTGTAGTCACCATCTTCCTTACCGGGTGGGGAGAGCGGTGATTTGTTCGTCGAATTATAAATGAACTAAAAATGGATTCGTAAAAGAAAAAATACCTTTATTACTAAATATTAGCGAAACGAGACTATCGAGATGAATAAATAACTCATTTTTCAAACACCTATGTCGTGCCTGTGTGTGTGCTGAGAAAATGCTGTTAACTGCATGTTTTGTATAGCAAAGTAAAATAAAGAATCATAATTGCAATTTTGCTCATTAGCCTCACTGCTTCGAAAAGCTACGTTCGATTTCCCTTCCGTGCTTAGTTCCGCATACACACGGCTCATAACCGACCAAGCAAACAGCTGCGTGTTAACATTTTCCTTTGGTTTTTGACGTGCTGCTCTGGTGCAGATGGAAAACTATTTTTAGGCCCAGTTCAGATGTCATGGTTTCACTTCTGGCGCGTCGAATTCAACTCAATTGAGTTCTGCTATATGTTAGACCTGCCGAGTTTAATTGCTTCAAACGTCGAAATTTTGCCGCATTTCCCAGTGCCGTGTCGATTTTATTTCTCAGGAATCTGCCTGGGCAGAAAAGCGACCGTTTGAAGCGGGCCTAACTATCGCAAAGCCAATTATTTCGATCTTGACGCAAGATTTCATGATTGCTTTCGTATGTATGTCATAAAAGGTGTTAAAAGGTCTTCAGAAATGCACATCATTGTTGTTCGCTTTGAATAATGATGCTTCATAGGTTAGAGTATTAATTCAGCAAGAGCTTTACCCCCCGGGGGGGGGGGTATTTCAGGGTGAAAGTGGGCAGGCTCTCCTTGCAGGTTGGGGAAAAAGGTTGGGAGTCGCTGAGAGCGGCGGGCGAATGGGGGAATGGGGAGACTCTTTCTTCTTTCCCCAAACTGTATCCCCAACCCGCAAGGAGAGCAATCCCGCAGGCTAGGCAAAGAGAGGCGGCCCCGATACGCGATTGAAGTGTACTAGGGTGTCAGTAGCCCTGCGGCTTCTCAATGATTTCCAGGTGGTGAAACGGCTTCAGTTGGAGGTGGGGTTGGGATATGGGATATGGGATACGGAATAGGGCAAATCTCGTTCATCCAGCACAACGCTCGTTCTTCGTTTTAGTCCAAATGTAAAAAACGATTCATGGACTGGTGAGAGAGACTGGGTAAGAAGTGTCATTTTCCGGTCGCCATCTTGAACATTTACTCGAGTGAGAATAGACGTTCCCCGATTGGCCGCGCATATTTGCGGCGGAAGACTGGGCAATCCTGACAAGAAACAGCTTTCCAAGATGGCGGAAAATGCGGAAAGGCTGAAAGCACAAATTGCATATTTATCGAGTAAGTTTTATCTATTTTTAATCATCGTCATCATAACATTATTAATGTGTTGCTTACTCGAGCTTAGATGAAGTTCATTTTATTCTTTCATGTTATATGTTTAATATTTCGTTGAAAATTTGCGCTTTCGTTTTCACTTCTGTTTCTTGCTCTCTATCGTTCAAGTAATGAAATATGTTTAGGAATTGAGAAACGTATAACTTTTACTAGAATGAGCGATCGAAGTTAATTGCGCAGTAATATGGTTATGGTAAAAACGAATTTTGAGTTAACTGTTCCGTGTATATTACTCGATCATGAACTTACTGAATTACGCCTGCCGGACCCTGTCCCTGGACAAGTAATGAAGTATGGCTTCTGACGAGTTCGTTTTGGTTCTGAAATCTCTAGTTGTGATGTACCCATTTATTCGTTAATATATTTTGTTAAAGATGTCACAACCCCCTATAACAATATTACTATTAAACATTGAAAATCTTACTGTCTAGTGGAGCGTGTTCAGATCTGTATATTTCACAAACTGTTTGTTAAACTCTGAAGCAACTTGGTTGGGTAAATTATGTTATAGGAGATCTAATCTATCTTCACATAACTGATTAGATGATATTTTCATTGCTTAACCAGGGGAGATATTATGGATAAAGTCAGTTGCTTACTATCAGTCAAACTAAGGGTATTCGACTTTATTTCATATTCCTGTTTAGAAGCCACTTTAAAAATCAAGAGCAGAGCGAAGTGAGCTTTAACAATAATTTTGCTTTGGGCTGCAACACCTGTGTACATACTTCTGTGATATATTTGAAGTTATACCTGTTTTCTTCTTTAGAAATTATCAATTTTTTTACCTTCTTTGAACACTCAATCTTCCATGTTTGTAATTAGATTGTGTGGACCTTCTAGCTAAAACTGTAATCTTGATCTGTGTATGATTGTAAAAGTAGCTTATTTATTTTTTATACATTACAAGTCAACTAGCTAATAGTGTCCCTATGTTGTTTTTATACATTACAAGTCAACTACCCCGTACCTACAGTAATAATCTCCCCTATATTGTTTTGGGTGCCATACTACAAAGTTTACATTTTTTAATTTAGGTCTAAGTTGGTGTCAATTTTTGTGGGATAAATGAGTTTTTTTTGGTGCATTAAAGGTCGACCTACATGTATAAATGCAAAGTTGTGGTAATATAAAGCTGTTTTTCAGAATTAATAAAAACCCACAAAGGAGACAATGGGAACAAACCAGGTCAGAATACACTACAGAAGCAAATTGTTTTACCAGTAAGAACTGCAGGCGCTACTTACTCTGGAACTGGGACAAATGCAAGAAAATCAGTTTACATGTTGGATAGAACAAAAGCAGCTGTTTCCAACTCAGGTAATGTTAATCTTTGTATTAAGGTGCAGCGTAAGTGGTAGATGTAAATGTTGTAGTTCAATTTGTCCTTTGGTACAATTTAGATTTGTACTGGGTCAGGATTTTTTAAACCAGTTGGTAAAAACAGCATTTTTTAAAAAAATGGTACAAGTTTCAAATACTGTTATTAAGTATGATCTGAGAAGCTATTAATTTTTGAAGTGGTTACTAGGGTCGTTATGTTAACTTTGTTTCTGGATTAGGGTTAGGGTAACGACGAGTCTTAGGGTTACATATAATTAATAATAAGAGACCAGTTTCAAATTCCCAGTTACCACTGACTACAATGACCACAGAGTGACTCATTTCTGCAGGGTTAGCCTCGACCTAATGTTAAATATTCATAAATACCAATGTAGATAGGAGTTAAATTTATAGTTCTCTGTATTGTTGGAGGCTTGGACTTCTAATCATTCCCGCTGGTATTTATATATATTCAAGACCAAGTCGAGGCTAACCATGCAGAAATGGGTCTGTGGTCATTGTAGTCAGCGGTAAATGGAAATTCGAAACTGGTCTATTGCAGTTATATATTTATAAGAACCTGTTACATCCTTTCCCTTGTAGTACAGTTGTAGAGAGCAGGACTCTGACACCAGAGTGAATGGGTTCAAACCTCAGTGTGGACAATAAGTTAGATGATTTACTAAAACAAAAGTTCTGATTATAGATCAGCTGCTGTGCTTGCAATTGTTGTATAAGCAGTACACAGTTCAGGGGGTAGAAGTTGAAAAGGGGTAAAAGGGGTAAAGGGAGCAAGGGGAGAGGGAATGACTAGAAACAGTAGCAAAGAGGAAAATTTATTGTATTTTTATTTTTTCAATAATATTTTTGATCAGTTGTTGAAGTGTTTTAATGAATTGCCAATTGTTTCTTTAATTATTTTATTCAATATATTTATTTTATGGTTAATCATTTTTGACATTGCATCCATAGTTTCAGTCATTTAGATTTTAAGGATTATTTATATCATTCAATGTTTTTGAATAGTGTTACAGCTCCTGGTACTAGAACAGTGAATTGTTTTGTAAGCAGTCCACTGACATGTTATTTAAATTTCTTAAATGTAGAGCCGAGTTTTAATGCGCCAACTGGTAGATCATCAACATTGGTGAGGGGAGCAATAAGGTACTAATTTGAACAATAAATTATGCATATTGTAACTACGAGTACACTCATAATTGTATATACATAAAATTGTACAATAATATTGTTTTTATAAATAAAAATATTATTATTATTGTTATTATTATTATTATTATTATTATTATTATTATTATTAGTCGATCTAGGTTCAACTTTACAGTCTAGCTGATATTACATACCAGTATTAAAAAAGAGATTAAAAGAATTAATATATTGAATTATTCAGATATCATAAAGTTTGACTCAGAAGGACCGAAAAAAGTTTGAATTCATGTTTTTATTTAATACATTCAGTTTTGCCCTTTGTCAACTCACATTGCAACCCACAGTAGTTAATATAAGAATTGTACTCATTTTTGAAGTTGCAAAAAACCCTTAATAGTAAGTTTTTAAAAAATTTAAACAACACTTGCAACCTTTGAAATATGAAAGTTTTTACTGAAATTCTCAACCAAGGGCATAATATAAAATCTGCAAAAGTATCTATAACTATAGTAAATAATAGGGGGAGCACCCTGCATGGGACCATGAGTCCCGTTCGTGTCTCTTCCCGTTGGACATCTTACCTTTTTTGATTTTTTTTTCTTGTTTTTTTTGTTTTGTTTTTGTCCTTTTGGTTGTTCTATGACCTATTTCTGTGTACATGCGTGTGTGTGTGTGAGTATTTCATAATTTCCTGTAACTGTATTTTGTAAGATTTATTCCAATAAAGAAGAAAAACAAAAAACAAACAAACAAAATAAATTTTCGGATTCAAGTTTAAGTTAAAGTTTGCTTAAGTTTTATTTGAACCATTTTTCTTGTTATGAGTCAAGATGGCTGAGTGATTAGCACTCATGCCTCCCATCTCTGTGGATCTTGGATTTGCATGTGGGCTGAGATTTATCTATCTCCTTCTGACTCTGGGGGTTTTTCTCCAGGTTTCCGGTTTTCCTCCCTGTGTGCAAAATTGTTTTTCACGCCAAAAAATCTGTGCTGTTGAACAATTAAATATAAACTGCTGGCTTGGAAGAATGGGTAACCACTCCTAGCTTGAAGACATGAATAAAGTTTAAACTTTAAGTTAAAGTTAATTTACTTAAAGTTTTTAATTAAAGTTATTTGACATGTTTATTCAAGAATGATCACAGTGAAGGGATATCAAGTAATTATTACAGAGTTGTGATTCATGTTGTTTACCCTCATCAGTGTCCCAGGACCAAGTACAGGAATGAGTTCTGTGTACAAGAGTGCTCCCAATAAATATGTTTACAGGTAATTGGATAAGTAATGGTCTGAGTAAGAACTAGGCAACCTTTTGTTGTTCTGTGGCATTTCACTTTTCCAATGCTTAAATGTTTAGATTTTCACACTGAGATTTTTGTCACATTGGACAAGGTCGAATCCAACTAGTACTTTTTAAGTTACTATTTCAAACAGAAGAATAGAATCACTGCTTCCAAAAGGCTGTTGCAGATAGTACTTTTGGTAAAATTTCCATTCAGGTTTGAATGAGGATTTAAAAGACATGCTGTGAGTGAGTCATGTCCTTATTGTATGATATGATGTAAAAAAGAACTCAAGCTATTTGCCTGAGTGCTTTGACATCTAATCAAATTATGCCATTTCAGTCACGCACATGGCTGCCTAATGTTGAGTGTCCAATATTGTTAAATATTAGGCTTGCATGTGACCAAAACGACATGATTTGATTGGGAGTCAATGCAAGCATTATTTTCTGGTGAGGAATAATAACATACCATATATTTAAACCATCTCTACCATACTATACTGTGTCGTATCACATCATACTTACAGTACATCACCATGCCATACTGTTCATACCATCTTAAAGCTGACCATAGTGATACATGCTTGTTCAAGATGACTCATAATTTATTTGTAACAAATCAATGGTTTTTTATTCCTGGCAAAATGTAAGCTATAAAAAGTTATACAAACATAATTGTATAGTCTGTATTATTGCATTCATTTTACAGGAAGAATCAGTCAGTGGCATCATCAGCCAGTACAACTAATGAAAGACAGAAGACGAACACTGCACCTAGAGTAAGTAACACTTCACAAGCACTTGAACACCACAAGTCCACCCTCAAAACAAGCAATATTAGTACTCCCTCGGTTGTTGCCACTGAGGTAGCCAGCAAATCAAATCAGATACTTTCTAATGCTTTTTCATGTGTGGAGGCCATCACAGGAGAGAAGCCTGTTACTGCAGCAGGTTCTTTGCCAGTCAGCACATGTGTTGCCATGGGGAGGAATGCTCCTGTTACATTTGATAAAACTACCTTGCCAAGCCAGCAATATCCTAATGCATCCATCCCTAACCTGGCACCTTTTTCATCAAAGCAAACAAACTACAGTCATAAGTCATCTTTCAAAACTATCAATTCAGAAAGGAAAAACCCTTATGTTCTGACTAAAAGCTCCGCACCTGGATCACTAGCAAGATCAGCAAAGACTTTTCAAGATATGCAGTCTATAAAGACCAAAGTATTACCCAGCAAGTCACAACTGAAGTGGTCGAAGAATGTTAAATCATCAAAAGCAAATCTTTCAACAGCCAGTACTGGAAGTCTGTCGGATTCTGAGTTATACTGTAAAGGTGCATCCAGTTCAAGGCCTTCTGGGTTGCTGTCGCCGAACTCTCGTACAAGTTTAAAGATTCCAACTGCTCAGGTGTCTGCGAGGAATTCACAAACGTTAAAGAGTTCTTCATATTTGTGGAGCAAAACTGACAATTCTCAACAACTAGAAACAAGAAACAAGAAATGGACCTCAAGCAACTTGTCTGTTTCAACAGGAAATAGGATGTCGGGAAAAGTGCAAAGAAACCCAGAAACTTCAGGTGTTACAAAGTTAAAGTGGAGAAAATCTGATAAACATAAAGTGACCAACCCTTACCAGCTGGTAAGGAGAGGCAAGTGCTTAGCATCAACGTCACAAAATCAGGGGGCTACAAAGAAATCATCAACAAAAAAATCCAAGTACAAACTTGTAAGGAGTGACCTTCCATCGCAGGTGAGTAATATGATCATTCTTTAGATGTTGCTAATTATGCAGTACATGCAGTTTATATTTGATTTTATTACACGTATAACGAGAATTTTATTACCGTAGTTATTCACTTTTAAGCTGCACTCACTATTAAGCCGCACCCCCCATTTCAGAGTAACGCAGCGGACAAGTTTTTGACAAGTTTTATTTTGGAAAA
>JAOBYE010714636.1:0-10913 GCA_025403585.1 Parazoanthus swiftii
GTGTGTAGAAGGATGCCCTTGGTTATTTGGTTTGCAAGTTCATGATTGGCTTACTACAAAAATTAATTATGGCGGCCCGAGTCTAGGCTACTGGTAGCCTCTTGTTCAAGATGGCTATAGCCAGGAAATTTAAAAAGGAAATAAAGGAAAACAGATCACTTAGCATTGGTACTGTGGACAAAATTAAAGTTTTTCACTCCCTGGACAGACCACTACTGACAACACTGGAGGACATACCTAATCCCCCTCTGGTTGACTGGAGCAAGTCAAGTGTCTTGTTCAAGAACACAACACAGTTGCATTGTGGGGAAAACCTGTTGTTGAAGAGAGACGTCTTCTAACTTTTTCCTTTCTTACAAAAATCATTTTGACTTTTTAATCCAGATTAAGGAAGCAAGAATGTTACGGAAGAGGGATCCCAAACTGTGGACAGTAAACACATTATCTCGCTTGTTCAAGGTGAAGCCACTGGCTGTGATGTAAGTTGTGTTCATTTAACTGTAGGAAGTCTTTTGATCTACAGTATTGAGTCATGAATGTAAACTGTACAATTTCAATCACGATGGATTTAGGGGGAGAGCTCAGGGCCCCCTTTCATCCGCAATTTTGAAAACATTTTAAAAGAAAAGCACTGAAAAGCACCCTTTTCATGGCCCTCCTTTCTAAAATTGGGGGTTCAGGTCCGGGGGGTTACTCCCTATAGTTGGATGTTGGGGAGCTCATCATAAATTTTAGGTATTGAAATTGGCAATCTAGTATTTTTAGGGGTTTTCTCGGGCAAAAGCTGGAAGCTCATAGAGTTATGACTTTTAAAATCTAGACCTGAAAAACCTGACAAATCAAGATTGTAGTGGAAAGTCAGAGAAAGTCAGATCTGTGTTAGAGTAAAAAATATGATATTGTCAGGTCATGACAAGCAGCTTCACAATGGATTGATTTAGAAGCATCATTTCAGGTTTTTGTAAAATGAAGGACATGGAAAGAAAAATGTAGTTTTGTTGTAAATTATAGTGTGTATGCAGCCTGTGTTGGTGAGTTTCAACGTAAAGTTTCTTCTAATAACATGATTATGAAAGATGGTTCCAAATGCACTTCTGTAGGATTGCAGCACCCCTTAATGACCAACTAAAACAAGAAGTTGAGGTTGAACGCCAGGTCCTGAGTCAGTGGTCAGAGTACAGAAGGAAAGAATATCGAGCAAACCAAGAGATGGTGAGAGATAATCCAGTGAAGAGCTTACATCCCATCCAATCGACAATTACTTGAGGTGGAGGTCTGGTGCAAGAGAATACAGCAGATGTAAAGAAATTTTGCCCCTGGCCCTGATCTCGAGTTATTGTTTGAGGGAATTGAGACATAATTTTGGTATCAAAAGCCCGGCTTGCTACTGTGATGCTCAGCTGGAATTTGTTGTGTTGGCTTGTAGTTTATCTCTAGTTAGAACATCGATCCAAATTCATGTACATTTCAAGAACGTTTATTTAACTCCAGTCATTTTCTGTTAGAAAATAGTTTGTTCCTTTTTGAAAAGTTAAATAGGATAGTTCCAATTCTGTTGTTGCAGTTTAATCATGTCAGTTTGTCTCACAATGTTTTAGAACCCTGGAGATTATTGGATGCCCGCAGCAAAGAAGGCCTTTTTGTGTGACTACAAGAACCATAACTGTATTGCACTTTTTGTGCTGCTAACCCAATAACAGGCAATGTCCTACCAGCAGGCTTGTAGTTTGTCTCCATAGACTCATCTCACGCAGCAGCCATGCTGAACAAATCTTCTGTTTCTCATCATGGTGTCAAGTTTTGCAGGGCAGTAACAAATAAATTGTTCCACATTGCTGCCGCGTGAGATGAGCCTATTGGGTTTGGGTTCTTTCTTTCTTTCTTTCCCTTTCACGGCCACCCCTCACTGTGAGGATTATTAGCCGACCACAACACCGGCATTAGCCTACTCTTATTGACGAGTGCATGGGTTCTTTAAAGTCCCCCGATAGAACTTCGAGTGACTAGACCAACGGCTTAACGTCCCTGTCCACGGACGGTGTGGCGAGAGAAGGTCGCCCAAAGTTCAACCCTCGACCAGGCCGGGGATTGAACCCAGGACCTTCTGGTTGGGAGTCAGAGATCTTACCGACTATGCCAACCTCGCACACACGAGTTGTAAACTTTTGTCCAATTGGCTTATAAACAAATTACTGCATAAGTTTTCATAAGCATTTACAGTTCTTGTAGTTGCACAGTAAATTATATGAACTTGTTCTCAGTCACTTAATCAATACTTATATAAAGAAGACTTGTTAATCTGTCGTCATAGAATGTAACCTTAAGACATCATAGTATTCTGTGTTAAAACATTTTTAAATTCCTTTCTTTAATATTTTCTATTCCAGGAAAGACAAAGATATGTTGAGGAGACCAGAGGCAGGGAGATGTTAAAACATCTGGGGATAAAATAATTGCTCAGTGCTGGCAAATCCAGATTAACTTCAAAAAATTGTTCATGAGCAGTTGATCCAGCATTTTTCTCTTAAGAAGGCTGCAGATCCAACAGCTGGGTGTACGGATGGACCAGAGGGGGACTGCGAGGCTGGAAGTCATTCCGCACTCCCTACCCCCCCCCCTCCCCTCTCTCCTGTTCCCATGAAGTGTAATGCGTATGAAGATGACTATCAAAGGCAGAAGCATTTCAAAAACAATTTCATCAATGACCATAAACTGGTACTGGCTGAAGCAATTTTGTATACAGATTAAGGTGTAAAAGGGAAGAATAAATAAGCCTATTATAAAAAAAGTTTACCAAAGTTATTTATAAGAAATATTTTCAGCACAGAATCTGGAAAGCTTGACACTTGTTTACAAATACCCTTATATAAAACAATACCGGTATAAGATATAATAATAATAGTAATAATAATAATAATGACAACAACAACAACAACAACAACAACAATAATAATAATAATAAAATAATGATAATAATAATAATACCATAATAATACTGAGGATGGTAGTAGTAGTAGTCCAAAGTATTATGTAATATACAATAATAATAATAATAATAATAATAACAATAATGATAATAACAAATAACGACAATAATGACAGATTGTCATCTTAGGTCGAATTCCATCATAAGCCTTACTTTAAAAATAGCAGTTACAGAAAATAAGACATGTTTCAGTTCGGGCTGAATTCGATCAATCGGCTCACTGTGAGAGTTAAGAGGTTAATCACTGAGACCGTAAACCGTGAGTTGGAAGGTCTGAAATCAGCATCCAATTCTACCTTACATAAACCTCAAACGTGTCACCAATGGACTTGATAGTGTCTTTGGAGTCACAGTGGTAGCAACTGGCCAGGAAACAGATATCATGAACTCCCCAGCTAACGGGATATCTATATAGTCTGTTCTTCTTGTACATGCCAGGGTAGTTAGATCCCCAACTGTTAGCGTTGAAACCATTCTTATACCCCCACTTAGCACAATTCTGTGACAGAACTGAGGTGTCATCTGGCAATGCGGTGAATGAACCACACGCCTGGGCTTGAGGATAAAATGATTCAATCATGCATCTGACAGCAGCACGACCAAGTGTGTCGTTGTTAGTCATGATGTGAAAGGTGCGTCCAACGGATTTCTTACGGCAGTAGAGACGTAGCTGGTCAAAGCCCATGTCTTGTTTGAGTTTTGCGAGGCCGATGTTGTCAACAATGCGGTTTTCAACTTGTTCCGAGACCATTCTGTAGTCGCTCACTTCTGTGACCTCTGTTCGAGGTGTTGAACCGTTGAACACTGTTTGTTTGATTAGGGTCCAGCCTCCTATAACATAAAATAGATCAACTAAAGTTAGACGAACAAATGGAGCTTAAGAGAGCCATGAAAGTTTTGTCAGCTCGACAGGTTAATTGTGATAAAAATACACTCCCCTCGTAGACTTTTCATTTTACAAAATGGAAACGTACCAGAGGCTTCACTCACAACGGGTTGGAAACGAAACTTGGAAGTCTTATCCCGGGAAGACTGTGTACGTGAAACATGTAGCGTTTCATTTGTTGGAAGCAAGTTCACCCCAGTCATGCAGTGATTAATGCGATGAATGGCTATCACTGTGGATATATATGTATAACTATGCATTCATGGCTATAACTATATGGACTTATGGCTATAACTATGGGTATCTGGCTATGACAATGGATGTATGGTTATAACTATGTATGGCCATAATTATGAGTGTATGGTTATAACTATGCATTCATGTGATGGCTATAACTGTGGATCTATGGTGAAAACAATGTATTAATGGCCATAACTATGGATGTATGGCTATAACTATGGATGTATGGCTATAACTATGGATGTATGGCTATAACTATGGATGTATGGCTATAACTACGGATGTATGGCTATAACTATGCATTAAGGGTTATTATAATGCATTCATGACTATAACAAGGAAGAAGAGAGAAGGCATAAAACAAGAAGTTAATCTGGTGAGAGAGTTCTCTCTATCCTCTTGTTTTTTTTCTCGCCCCAGATTCTGCGCATTGGTTTTCGCGAGCTCTTTTATACTCGGCTCGACGAACTCCAGTGGGAAAATAGGGACAACTCGTAGTGTATCTTACCTCCGTCTGTTAACATATCACAGTAAACTGAGAACGGAAGACCGGAGTCAGCTGGGTCAATCCAGTACTGACCATCGTTTGTCGTACCACGAACCTGGAGAATCTGTCGGCACGACTTGCCTGGCTTGTCACGACTGCCGCCTGCAAATTTGAGATAGATAAATAATTAACTCTTCTTTTTAGTGCATCGCAAGCCAAAGAGTTTATAAGCTTTAATTACTGACAGAAACGTGATACAATCTTGTATTGCTTTTGCAGTGGCTTTCTTTTTCATTTAGTTTTGATTAAGTGGGAGGAGTTTCTTCCAACGATAATTCGCAGGTTAGCCAGTGATTTCAGAGAAGCTTGAAAGAGGCGAGAAAGGTTTTTATAGAAGTTTTAAGGTCAGATGATAGCAAACAAACTTCTTGTCTAATATAAAACTCTAGAAGAAGAAACTTAAGTTCGAATGTTTAGTTTGCTTTGACTTGTCTTTGCCCGCTTTTTTGCGTCGCAAAGTCGTAAGTTTACTTTTTTAAAATTCATGCAGTCAGTGTAAATTAGTTTCTACTATAAATGGAATAACTAAGAGTTACTTAACAGTTGTTTTGGTCCACAAGCGTGCACCAGCTTGAACTTATTAAATATGTTTTTATTATTTTAAAAATACAAGTGATCTGTTTAACAAAGTCAGGTTTTCTTGAAAGTTTTAGTGGAAAGGGCAAAATTTGACTTGCTGGTTCGATATTCCAATGTCTTACGAGTTGACCAATTCTGTTTTTGCTGTTTTTGTTGGCGAAAATTCAAACAATTAGTTAAATGAAAAGCATGCTGAATTTAAGCACTGACTAAACTGTAGTTTAGAGTCAGTGAAATTTTAAAAGGAATACTTTACAGCGCAAATTGTTGTAGAACACATTTTACCTAAAAGCGTCACCTTCACCGGACATTTTTTAGTGTACTTTCCACCCTGAAATAGAAGTATGGCTAACATCAGTTTCTCAAAAGATGTTGGGGAAAAGGACCTATTTGAAAAGCAGTTAGCCTTGACGCATTGCGCCAAATAATAATAATAATAATAATGATAATAATAATAATAATAGTAATAATAATAATAGTAATAATAATGATAGTAATAATAATAATAATTTGATAAGAAAATTTTTTAGTTAGAACTATAAAGTCTACAAAGCCTATAAATTCTTCTCTAGTTAGAACTATATATCTACAAAACTTATTTAGTCTTCTAAAGTCGAGCTTTAAAAAACGAAAGGACTCTTACATCAACTGTTCCACTATTTTCTCAGCATAGCTAACGAAACGTTGCTTACCCAAATTAGTCTTTGAGTGAACTATATAAAAATCATTTTTCCATTGAGTGTTATAGGAGTGAGAAACAGGTGACTAGTTTGTTTTCGAACACTTTATCCTGCGAAAATTAATTCTAGCCGTGTGGTTTTCCGTTTTTACTGCTAGAGCTGTTTCCAAATACTAAGTTATGTTGAATATCAAAATAGAGAAATCCTAACTTTCTATATCTATTATCAGCCCTACCTTGTTTATTGCAGCCTCAGTGGGTCTGATCTGGCGATATAAACATCCCGGTGTAAAGATCAGAGACTTGCCTTTATCTTCCTCATCCTCCACCCCACAGTCGTTCAGTGTACAGCAGCCGGCAAAGTTCACCGAGATACAGGCTCGCTCCATTTCGCAAGCTTTCACACACTTATCAAACCTGACGTTTGTCAACCTTTTCAGCTGGTGTTCAACCAGCGCGTAGTTTTCAACATCAAACTTGTCGTATGCCGTGACGGTGTTGGATAAACACTCAAAGAACAATAAGTTATAAATGACACCAAGGTGAATCGCCTTCAGCTGCATATTGCAAATAAAGAAGATAACTTGGATGTGTAGAATCTTACGCCCTCAGCGGTACAACTAGAGCAGTTGGTATTTTTTGCATGAAAAGGAACAGAATAAATAATAAGTTTTTTATCTTGATTTAAAACAACTAATTAATTTTTAAAATTCAAATTTTAAAAATGTTTTGAACAAAGAATCGTCTGTTAGGAAACGAAAACTTGCTTCAACAAGCATGCACTTACGTTTATAAACGGGGATAGCCTTACTGAATAAGAAAGAATAAACTGATGTATATCTCGACCAGACATTTTAAAGTCTATTTAAAATGGGCGTTAGAATTTTGGGACATTTTAGCGCCATCGCTAAGGTCAACGGAAAATGCCATTAAAATATTTTTATCTATTCAAAAACCTTCTTGCCTTTGTATGCTCATATATATTTACAGAACATAAAAACATAGCAAGAATGCGGTCGAGTGGGAAAAAAATCGACATTGTAGTTTAACAAAGAAAATGAAACGTTGCAAATTATATAAGGAAAGGAAACCTAACAAATTATTCTGGTTGAAATTAGCCATTCAACGTGTTTGTCGGATCAAATTTGCAAACGATGTGAATTATCAAAGTATAAAGCTGGTCACTAAACTCTAAAGTATCGACCAAACTAACATCTTCTACGTTTAACTGTATAGTTTCATATGGAAATATATGAAGTATCCAATTTGGAAAAAACGGATAGTTTTGTCTCAGCCAATCAGATCTAAGAGAAAAGGAAATTAGCCAAACTTCTCTTTTTTCGTAGACTTTGGAAAATCGGTTGCTATATAATTAATAAATAAAAGGACTATATGATATGATCGTCCAATTTTGCCGGGAAATAATTGGATTCAAAAGTTTCTTCTGACAGCTAAAACTCGTCCAACTTTGGCTGTTCTTGGAATTTCTTCATCAAATTGTTTCCAAATTGGGGAGCATGTAGTCCTGTTACGTAAATCTGAAAAACCTAAAAACTCAAGATGGCGGCCGAAGACTGTCATTTTGGAATTCTCAGGCTCCTCATCTCGGTTGCCATGGAAAGCAATAAGAAACCACTTGACTACGCTTAATTGAAAGTACAAAGGAAGCTCATCGCAGTCCCAAATATCGTGTCAATCGGATGCATTGTGACGAAAGTAGAGGGGAGGGGTTAAATTCAAGGCTTCAGGAGTAATAAACAAATTGCAAGTAAATTATTACTTTAATCTTAAAAAAATCAACACAGATATGAACATTTTAGCAGTAAAGGCAAGAACCACGATTTTTTTCCCTTAATTTTCGCTGCGAAAGCGCCATCGCTGTAATTTTCTTTTCAGGCTATACCTGGCTATACCTACTGCAATTTTCTGCAATAGAATGTTTGTTACGCGTCGGTATTTTATTAATACTGAGTAGGAATAACTGAAGGTTCAGTTCGAGAGCAGACTGGATCAGCTTTTAACTTTGGATTTTTTGTTTCAACTTGCAATTTTAAGTTCTCTTGGCAACAATTTTTTTTCCCATCTACATACAAAAGTGTGCATCGTCGCACTGTATTTGAGCTTGGTTTCAGTCACTGGGTCTGTACTTACAAAGCAACTTGTTTACTGGTTCACCTCCGACAGAGAGCTTTCATTTAGCGGGAATTACATTTATTAAGCGTTCCCGCGGGGTGGTTGGTGTGTTTGTGTGTGTGGGGGGAGGGGGGGGCGGTCTATTAGCTTGCGACACATCGTTCGAACGAGCTCTCCAGTAACAAACCCGTCGTTATTTGTACCAGAGAGGGGGAGGGGAGGGAGGAATTGGCAAGATTCCCAAGTAACCAGAAAAATAAACAGGTGACCACCTGCACCCCTCCTTTGGAAACGAAAACTGTACGACCCCCCTGCATAGTTCACTAACCTATAGCAGGGTGCGTACGGGTCATGGAAAACCTGGAAAGTCATGGAATTTTACAATTCGTTTCCCAGGTCTGGAAAGTCGTGGAACTTTGATTTACGTCATGGACAGTCATGGAAAATGAAAATTACCATAAAAAACAAGGGATAGTTAACTTAAATGAGTGAGACGAAACAGCAACTCGTCAGATTTCATTTACGAAAAGCTAGATTCCAGTGGTATTAGACGTATAGGTAAATACACAAACTGTTTTCTCTTTCGAAAATACTATGCTGGAAAAATTTCATATCGAGAACCGTTTTGATATCAGTATTGCAAAGAAACAGCAACGCTGATCGAGTACGAACCATGTATATATTACTGTAGCTTTAGCTATGCGTTTGTCGAGTTGTGGATGAATTGCAAAGCGGGAAAGCACTCTAGAAGCTCGGTTTTGCCTCGTGCCACTCAGACGTTTCTTCAGTTCGTGCTCTCTAATCTGACCGAACTTGATAAGTAACTCAATTGACGCACGTTAATATTAAGCATGGACCATTCTTAAACAAGATTAGTAAAACTTGGTGTTTATTACAACTTGTGAGAAAACATGTCTGCCGCCCCTAATAAGTGCGCTACTTTTCCGCATAAGATCTATTCTTGTGGGCAGTTTGGAGCCGTTTAAAGTTGCCAGAAACTACTCTCGGAATGCAGGAAATGGTATTTTACAGACCCATTGTTTAAAAAATTTCCGGGAAACTTACGCCTTTGGACTTGGCGCTCGTGATCTTTACTCAAGATTGCTCAGCCCCCCCCCTAATATCTTTGCCCTTGCTATCGATAATACATTTCACTTTAGTCGATAAGATATGGGAGAAAATTTTTTTTTACAAAGTAAAGTTCATCTGGCACGTTCAAAAAGCAAGAAATAAGAATGTTTGTTTTTTTAAAACACGTTGCAACGGTAAATTCCATCAGTTGTACTGATTAGATAGTTGACTGTGACAAGACTGACAAACAAACTTAATAGTTGCATAGTGTTTTGCAACGGTAAACATATCAGATAACAAAAAACAGAAAAATTATGAAATGTAATTTGTATTCAAACACTTTCTCTATTCTAACGCAAAAGCAAAAAGATAACAAGTGATTATTGTTTTCCATTGTTGTAGTCGGCATTGTACGACTACGGCTTGATTGAACCATGCCTTTAGCTATAATCATGCGTGATTAGTGAAATGTGATTGGTGGAAAACAAATCTGAGAAACGACTGCGCATGTATGAAGACAAAAGGAAAAGTTTGCACACCACTTGCGAGGCTGAAACCGTTACGGATAGGACTGAGAAAGAAAACGTTGCGTTTTCAAAACCACAGTTTCAAGTATACCGAGAAGGATCAAAGCCACAGTTTCGTATATACTGGATTCGAACAACAAAGATCCAAAGTGGTCACCTAGATTTATCTGCACATAAAAAGGTAAATTCGAAATTTAAAGATTTGTTGGCTTAACGAACAAATGTTTGTAGTTGCAGCTAGAATATGTGCTTGCCTAGTTTGTGAAGTGTCATTGCAAAATTATTTGAACAGTCGTACAGTTTTCAATTATGGATGAAATCTCCAGTTGTTCTTTGAAGTTAACTTAAATTGTTTGTCCTTTAGCCGCAGAAGCCAAGGAAAGTAAAGACGTGTCTGAGGAAAACTATCATTCCGCCAACAAACGCTAAACCCACAAATTTCGTTGACATGACTTCGAACCCTTGCTGCAATATCTGAGAGAACTTTTTATGCATTTTACCGTTGTTTACCGGTTCATGTTCCGAGCGTTCTTTAAAGAAACGGAAAGATGTATCTAAAAACTTCCAAGAGCATATGGAAGAGAGGAACTTTAAAGAATGAATTCGCGATACATGTTTTTATTTGCATCAACTGAAATCAAAATATGCGAACAATTTTCTAGTTCTCGGAAAGGGGAAAAAGGAGATGCATGTGCCTACCTCAAAATGATATGCGCCTGCGCAGACTTAAATGATATGCGTCTGCGCAGACCAAAAACATTTGCGCCTGCGCCGACCAAAATGATATGCGCCTGCGCAGACTAAAATGAAGTGCGCCTGCGCAAACCAAAATGATATGCGCCTGCGCAGACTAAATTGGTATGCGCGTGCGCAGACCAAAATGATATGCGCCTGCAAAGACCAAAATGATATGCGCGTGCGCAGACCAAATTGATATGCGCGTGCGCAGACCAAATATTATGCGCGTGCGCAGACCAAAATGATATGCGCGTGCGCAGACCAAAATGATATGCGCGTGCGCAGGCCAAAATGATATGCGCGTGCGCAGACCAAAGTGATATGCGCGTGCGCTGACCAAAATTATATGCGCCTGCGCACACCAAAGTACTATGCGCACGCGCACCAAAAAATTAGATGCGCGTGTGCATTTCACTTTATTGTGCGCATGCTTATCTCATTAGGCCCTTTACTGAGACTCGGATAGACGAAAAACGGTTGAATTTTTTTATATTACTACTGTCTGTTCGTTTTGGAAAAAGGCAGCG
>JAOBYE010714647.1:0-10913 GCA_025403585.1 Parazoanthus swiftii
ATGTCCAGCAAGGATGTTTATTAAAGAATGTAAAAACCAAGGTTAACAACGGAAAGTAACAGCTTGGGCTCACACACAGTTGTATTCTATTGTATTGCATTGTATTGTATTGTATTGTATTGTATTGTATTGTATTGTATTGTATTGTATTGTATTGTGTAACAAATCACACGAGTTTCTGTGAGTAACTTGACCATTTTAGGGAATGTAGATGCACTAAAAGAAATGTATTCTACGTGGGATAGGTGAAGGTCTGGCTTAGCCAAATATGTTATAAGCTAATTGCGCTTCTGAGCCGTCAACACCGCATTATAATATTATTACTTTTTATAACGGAATTATTAAGTTAACCTGTCATCGGTACTATTGTTCAAAAATGCAGTGGGTAAGCGCGGTGAATTTCGACTGGAAAAAATTACGACCACACGGGAAGTTCACGTGCGAAGACGCAGTCAGGTTTCTGATTGGCCAGCTGAGGTCCGTTATTTTAAACTGCAATTTCAGGACTCCACGGGGGCCGCTATTTAACCTCTGACAAACCCTTTAACAAAACAAAACTCTGATTGGTCACAATAAAGTTGTTAGTGTCGTGAGTGATGTTTTTTGATCGAGTTGTTGAGAAGTTCGCACAGGCTGTGAAACCAAATTCAGTTACAAACCCATCAATCAAAGACTTTTTAGCCAATCGCGCACAGTAATTCTGAGCCGCAATACCACATTCTATTGCGGATTTATCTTCAAGAAAAATGTGAATTGAATATTGGTGAACTTAGTGAACTGTTCTGAGTGTTTTTATGACTGTTGGAGTGCAGGTGTGCGTATGGTAACTGTGTTTGTCAAACATTCATAACGTATGTAGTCACTCAGCCTAAATGGGAGCTTGCTTATGTAGGTTAGGTATGAGAGCAGTTTTGAAGGTTTATACCGCGTCAGGGTACTCAAAAGAATTTTACAATTTTAAAACCTATTCAGTCAGGTAATGCTCATTTGGGTAATATGGGCTAACGTATACCGAGATCAAGATTTGAGTGCTCGAAAAGCGGATTTCATCTTTAGGCAAAGGAGCAGTATTTCCCCGACTCTGTTGATTCCCAACAGAAAGCAGACATATGAGTTATTGCCAGCTGATCTGACAATGTGGCGTAACCTGCAAAACCGTATATCATGACAACTGCGGTTAATTGAAGAACTTTTGATAAGAAAATCAAGTCTCTTATACGTCAGAGAATAAAAGCGTCGTCAGTTAAGGCCTCCAAATTATTTGTTTTGTTCTCAAGAAATTTGGTCTTTCAGCTGGGCTCCTGAAACAAATTTAGATAAGATACGCGGTGGTACAGACTACTTACCCTTGATTGGCTAATTCCATAAATTCAGATCAGCTGGTGTTTGCGGCAAGACGTAAACTTGCTTCCTACGCCGTGTTTGGAATTGCCTGTTCGCGAACGACACTGCATGTAATGCACAGGATGGTCTGCATAGTGTTGGCTGTGTTGGCAGTGCCCTGTGATTGTAGGTAGTAGTTTTTGTTGAACTCAAAATAATTGTATATTAACGCTATCTTACCCCATTTTGGCGGGGGGTTCCTGGGTTGCGAGGGGTATGGTGTGGTAATTGAATTTGAATGAATAGATAAATTGGACTGCGGAGATTGTGTTTAAGAAGTGTGCAGTGTCTTTTATCCATAAGGGGATCAGTGGTACTAGTAGATTGTGGAATCTGCCTACGGAGACGCAGAGTTTTTGTTGTTGTTGTTGTTGCTGTTGGGGAGTCGCAGCCGGAAATGATTGGCTGTACTGGAATTCGAGGTTTGTGGATCTTGGGATTCATCTAACACAGTGGGGTTCTGGGGGGTAATGTGTTGAGAGGAATATGCAAGTTTGATTGCCAATTATCTCTTCAGTTTTGAGGTTGTCTAAGAATGTTTGTATTTCAGTGTGTAGGTTAATTATCTTTTTGAAGTTTGCGTTGTTTGCTTCTGTAAGATTATCTCTTTTTTGAGCCTCAGGAAAATAGTCCCACCTTGGTCTGCTGACTCTATAATGGGGTCAGTTAGGGGTTGGAGTTTGGAAATAGCTTTCTGTCCATCAGGTTCAGTTACAGTTAGGATGCTGTGGTTGATTGCTCGAGTTATTAAACAGGAGTTTTAGATCGTGTACTACATGTGAAGTGTAATTGAGGAGGTTGATGTTTCGGGTGTGGGCGGTGTCTAGTTGCTTATATTCCAAAAGGGGTGAAGTTGTGACGTAGAGTGTCTGAAATGGTGATGTGTGTAAAGTCGCTTATTAAAGTATTGGTAGGAATCTACATTGTTGTTTATTTAGTGGGAGTGTTTATTTAGCGTTCGTGCCTCCCACCTCTGTGGACCCGATCTCCTTCTGACTCTGTGGGTTTTTCTCCGGGTTCTCCGGTTTTCCTCCCTCCACAAACTCGACTTCACGCCAATATCTGTGCCGTTGAGCGATTAAACATAAGCCCTGGCTTGGGAGAATGGGCGAGCACTCCCAGCGCAACGACGCTAAATAAGTTTAGCAGTTTAGTAGTAGTAAGCGTCTTTTTGTAGAAACATTTCTTTTTTTCTTTTTTTTTGTTCTAAGTTCTCGTGACTCTTTGTCTTAGTTAATGGTGTGTGTGCAATTTTACCATAGTTTTATTGGTATCAACAAAAACGTCAAATGTTGCATTTTTTTTTTCAAAAATACACTTGTGCGTTTTACAAAGTTACTTTATGCTAACGCGACCTAAAGTTCGAAGCTGTTCATCAGTAAAACCATGTCAGTTAACATTTTCTCGGTACGTTCGCGGACGCCTTTGAATAAGAGCGGCTTTGAGGTTTTGAAACAGCAAGTTCGCCGTTGTGAATTTACTTACCAGTTAATCGTTGATCAGTGATTTCTTCTCGGAACATAAGTTTGATTTAAGTAAAGTTTAATCGTTGGTTAGCGCTAGAAGAACTTTGAGCAACAAAATCTAAACTCTACGGTTAAATTATATTACTGGGTTAGGGGTTTTTATACCAGGTTTAGGGCTAATCAGAGTTTAAACAACCAAATCCCGAAGAATATTATGAATATATAGTTCAGAAAATTTACAAGAAGCTCGACCACATCTTTACAAAAAACGTTATAGAACTCGGCAGGTCATCTGTTTGTTCAAGGAATTTCATTTTTTTCCATACTTTTTATAAATTCCGAACAGCTGTCATTGCTAACAGGCCTTCACAAGCCTGTCTTTTTTTCTCCAAAACATATGCCAGAATTCGAATTCAAAGATTCATTCGGTGTTAAGCTTGATCCAGTAGAACTCTCAGAAAACAAAACATTCACCTTCGTTCAGGATTTTTTTGTCCGACGCAATCGATCCTCCTCCGTCTGTTTTTAAAGAGTTGAAGATTCCTCTGTCGTAAAACCCCTTTTCGAGATTAAAAAATATTTACTGTTGTTTTACGCTCGTTATATCTGCTTATGGTTGATCTTAAAAATCCTAACTTGTTGTTCATATTCAATGATACTCTCCACTTCCGTTTTGGGTTTTATGTTTTTGTTTGTAGATAGCTCAATTTGTGCTCTAAATCTTGCTTGCGCCGTTGAAGATTTGCTTTTTCGGGCACTAGTGTTTCAATGAGTGATGTTTCACGCATTTTCCTTTCAGCTATCTCCGAGAGTTTGACCCGGATTTATGGTTTTAAATTATTGTATTACGTCTTTGATAATTTCTTTCTTTATTGATTTAGTCTAGCTCTTTTAGAAAGAATGTGTTGAGCAATGATAAACCTCCCCCTCTTTTGTTTTTATGTTTAGTAAGTTCCAGAGTAATTAAGGAATGGTCAGTTTTGTAACCAGAACCGAGAATATCAGTTGCTTAGTCGTAGCTCAATAGGCCTTAACTTTTTAGAAAGAAACTCTTTCTGCAGTGAACGTCTGCGTTCTTCCGGTGCAACGTCACAAGTTCAAGTGCTTCAGCTATTTCTTTAATTACTTGCAGGGCTTTTTTCGTTCTTATTTTCAAGTAATAAGTCATTGCCGAGAATTGTTTCTTCGAATTTAAAATCTAAAACATGGTCAAATAAGGATTTAAAGAAAACTGGATTGTCAGTAGGTGGATCAAAAATTTTGGCAAGAAAATTAGATTTCTTTAATCTTTAAATTACAAATTACCACTCTTCCTTGTGAAATTGAACAGTATTTGAACAATTTGAAGTTCAAACTGTTACTAAACCATCTTGTTATTAGGTGTTAGTAACTTTGCAGGACTAACAGGATATTTATTTATGCAGTTGGTTCAGTTCTGTTCTAAGAATAAATCGGTTCTTGTATAGACTGACTTTGAACATTTGGCCTATGGCATTAAATTAGCATAACAAATAGTAGGTGTAACAGAGCGCAAAGAAATTGACTTGGTCTGAATTGCCGGATTATATTTGGATTAAATGTATCCGGATTAAATGGCAAAGAGAAAATAAGTTGAAATCTAAAGCAAGTCCATTTATCTACAAGGACGTTTTGGTCAGTTATACAAGCAGTCCAACAAACAGTGTAATTGTCATCATTACACTGATTAGGATTCGGCATTCTTAACTTCTTCTTACGCTCTCGCACAGCCCTGCTTTATACGCATCTTTGTAAACATTAGACTGTTTGATCGTACCTCTAGTTAGCGTGCCAAAGCAAATCCGTGTCCTCTCGACAGAAAAAGTGGGCAATAATCTGCCTTGTTTTGCCTGACTCTATCCTTATTACGCGATGGACAATGTGACAACGGATGTTGTATGTGTCTATTTCGAGGTCTTCGATTATTTAACAGATTATCGCATGTATTCGTGTGTTCAATTTTAGATTAGAGTTGTATTTTTTTTCTCAGATTAACTATATATTTAAACATTGTAAATAAGCCTGAAAAACCCTCGGGAGCGTTTATTAAAGTTATTATTATTATTCGGTATATCACACTATAGCATACATATCACCATCCTCTGTTTAGGGAATCTTCTTAAAGCGGACGTTTTTTCATCAGTGTTCAATTAAAATAAAACTTGTGATACCTGTAATCTAATAAATAACACCTTTTGTGTTATTTGGACACAAAGTTGCTTGCTTGTATTTGTAACTATTCTAAAAAATCATTAGAGGGGAAGGGGAAGGGCTCCAGACGATTCCTCCACGAACGTTGATATTCCCACAAAGGTCTAAAAGTTTTTATACCCTTAAAAAAAAGGTGAACTGTTTGCTATTGGATTAGTTTTCGTGAGGATAGCTTTATCTCCTTTTAGAACATTTCATCTCACACAAAAGTCTCATGTGGCCGATCCGCTAATCCCAGAAGATCCAAAACAGCTCCGTCTAAATAACTTAGTTATAGTTTTTAAAAGCATACAACAGCATTATAACTTCACACGAAGATCTTTATTGCAGCAAATACTTTGTTACAGTCGTTGATACTTCGAAAGCATAACAAGTTTTAACTCAGGGCTTAACAAACTACATTAGCAAGCGGTTACTTATTTCGCTGCTTCTCCAGTAGCTTCGTCGACGACGTCAGTGTTTCTATGTGAAAAAGGCAAAGTTTCATTATTACATCAAAAATTTCGTTTCGCAGATGGGAATTATGCCCGAGTCAGACAGTTGCGTATCTACTATGTCCAGTTCGTGTAAAAGCGGAGGAATTGACTATCGATTCAACGTCTAAAATTTGTACCGCATGTACTTAATGGGGCATGCGTTTCGTTAGTGTTCACACTATAGTAACGGAGAAAGTGATTAACGTTTCAGCTGATAGGTAGTTATTTTAATGTGATGTGATCTTAGCAAACTTTACAATCCGAAAAGAACTTAAAATTGTCAAGCTAGCAGTACGAAAAACGACTCTACTTAAACTCAAGTCTGTAGAAAGATAACAATAAAAGTTCAGGAGCGAATCAGGTCGGGTACCCTATGGGAGTGAATGGTGGACTAGAGGAGGCTTTCTTTCAACCGTTTTGTTTCCGAACTTGTGAATATTAAACTGAACGTAACTTTTAGGTTAGTCTACATTCCAGGTGAAGTACTTATAAGGTAATTTGCCAGCCAATAACCCCGCATCCCCCCCCCTCGGAGATTTCCTATAAGATGTTCGCACAACTGCCAACGAATTTGAATCCAGACACCACTGGCCCTCCCCTGAATCTGCTCCTAAACGTAGGACAAACCAACTTACTACGCAAATTGTTGCTAACGTCGAAGCAAACTTTCCTTTCATTTATATGCGTCGTCATTGTTTTAAAATGTAGACTATCTTAAAGTACGTAAGAACACGTTAAACTATAAGACACTACAATTGATGTGTGCCTTGAAATCGAGACAATAAATTTGCGACCATACACAACAAGTTTGCATTTCTGGCAACAGTGCAGGAAAACTACATAAACGTTCGATAACAAAGTCGACCGGACGAAAATTAAATATTTTGAAATCAAATACACTCTTCAATTTAATTTGACACAAAAGAAATGGGAGCGTCTGAACCGAGAGTTAAGGTAAGTCGCAAAATTGAGCTTGAATCCATCGACAAATGTAAACTGTCACTTCCAGAAAATTAGTGTCTGATCTAAAGATTCCGGATTTACTCAATTGCAAGGTGACGATGTCAATCAACAAGTTGTTTTTTTGTGTCATCTATATAACAATGAGAAACAAGTATTGTTGTGCGTTGATTGTTTCGCCGTCTTCAGAAATGCCCAAGTAACTAAATAAAATTTACGCAAGTAGCAACAATTTTAAAGATATTCCTACATATATAGACCATTCAACGTAGAATCGCATAGTAGGGATGAATCTCGCAAGCTGATTAGCTAATCAACGAATAGATGAGAAGGTATTTTAACGTGGAATCGCATGTTTTTAGTGTGCACTGAGTCGAGACGACAGCTGAAGACAAATTTGACAAGGTTAAAGAGCACATTAGATAGCCTCCAATGCAGCCGCCTTATTTCCTTCGCCGTGAGGCACTATGTCTGATGTCCGAATGTCATAGATTTTTTCAAGGAAATTCATATGATAACGAGAACAAAAAGGAACTTGACGATCTACGTTTGACCATCTTGTTTTCGGGCTGTCAAGCCTTCCTTTTTGGGGAACATTGGCAGCAAATATAAAAAAAATGATATACCTGTAAACAATAGGAATTTTCTAGCTTTCAGATGAAGCTCTATTATCTCAGGTAGGACTCTTCACCAGTCTTCACTAGTGCAACTTTCGACATTTTCATCTGATCAGTAATTCAATGTCAACATTCTTTGAGTTTGAAAACAACAACTAATTTGATCGGCGGACTGAACTACTAAAAGCGATTCAAAACAATTACATAACATCTAACTATTTTTGAAAGTGTTGATTTCTTGATCATTTGCTAAGAAGTCCATTCACCCATGTCAAAAGCAGCACATATTAGTAGAAACTACTTACAGTTACTTGCTTAGCCGATTCATTCTGTAAACTTATCTTTCCGAAAGTCGAGCAGCTTCGAGCTGTTGAAGTCAGTTAGATTGAAGATTCACAGTTTATAAGAGCATCAAAATATTTACATCCCTTTGTCTGCAGGGTTATGTACTTTCGAATTTCATTTTAGGATCCAAGCTTTGTTGTTGAACAGACATTTTAGATGCTAAATTGAAGGGAAAATGCGGTAACTTCTAGCAAAATGTCGCAAGCGTGCGCGTACGCGTTTGACACAGATTTGAAAAAGGCGGGAATTTTTCCGCCTTTTCTTGTTGGCGACACGCACGTGGAGTAAACTTAATCAAACACCCTACTATGCGATTCAAGGAAAATCCATTGCCTTACTCGTGAATTCCACGTTAAATTTCACGCTATAATATCGATTCTAAACTAGGCAGTATTTTCCAGTTTAATTGGGTAAGACCAGACAAAATAATGGTAAATTTTTGTGGTATTAGATGTTGCGAAATTGCGGCGTTCGTTGTTATAAGTGTAAAAAAACATTGGTAGATATAAGCCATAAGGTTGCGCGGTTGCGAACTCAAACTTTCAACTTCGGTTGCTTTCCTTTTTCTGCAGTTTTTCAGAAAACGATCACACAATTGTGAATTTACTAATTTATTAAACGATTCTTCTCTCCATCTCTGCACAATCAGTGTTCGTGGTTGACAGACATTTCCAAATTACTAACAGCGACTGTTTCTTTGGAACCAGTTGGTTAAAACAGTTTTCACCTCCTTGTATTGGTAAGCATACAAATTAACCCCAACCCCCCTCCACGATTTTTTTGGCTTTAAATTTTTGCTTCTTCTTTGTTTGTTAACACATCTTTTAACGCTAGGTAGTTGACGTCACAGCTGATGACTCTATCAGAATAAGTCACGCAATTTGTGTGTTGACATCGAAATTCAATTTTTCGTTAAAAAGTGACTAATTGCGAACAATTTGGCAATGGTTTCTAACTATTTTGAAGTTTTCATTTTCTGTTTCCTTATCATTTTCAGTAATTAGGATTCAAATTTGTGTAAAATCTGACAAACTAAAAAATCCAAGATAGCGGCCAATTTTTTTAATTTCGCTCATCACGGTTGCCATGGAAATCATGGACACCACGTGACTATGCTTAATTAAAAGTACAAGGGAAGCTGATCATTTCTGGCAAGTTTCATGTCAATCGGATGAATTGTGAAGAAAGTAGAAGAGGGGGGTGCGATTGACCCCTCCCCCCTTAAAGGTATCTAGGGTTAAAAAAGAATGGCTTCCAACCACCTGGGACGATCTAGTATGACCGGGCAATTTTTGTGTTTAACCAAACGACCAAATAATTTTTACTAACATTTAAACCCAAAGGGAAGGGTGGGGAAACAAAAATGGGATCCCCCACCCCCCCCCCCCCCCTCACCACACTATTTTCCAACTAGTTATACTTAGAAGGTTGAGCTTTGGCACGTAAGCAGCTTTAGGTTTGCTTATTATTTTCATGGAAAACAACCATACTTTTTTAAGAAACGTTGCCGTAGAGGCGGTTAATTCGCAGCACTTTTCAAAAAAGTTATTTTAGGAAAATTTGCAGTTAACTTGCTCGAATTTAGTAGAAAACTTGCATGTACAGCCCCAAACTAAATCAAAGAATAAAACGAAAAATAAGAAACAAGGATAACTCTTGTCACAAAAACCCTGTTTTCCATGATACAAACTTCGAATTGCACAATTAGTTTTGTATACATTATAAGTTATGAGGTCATCTAAGTAACGTCAAAATATGTGTTTTTGATTGAACTACAGGTAGTACATGTTTCATTTCGATTGCTTTAAAGCTACAGATTTTATGTTGGATAACCCCTGGAAGGTCCATTTGACCCCACCCTCCTAAAACTAGCTTCCTGGACGTTCGATGGTTACGCTTTGGACCATACAGTTTTCTCACATTTTAACTTAAATGTTTTTAGGTTTAGTTTTTGTTGGTGGTTTACCATTCGTTCTGGATGAATGCAGTCACGTAAAAAACATTTGTTGACTGTGACTGACGTTTAAATACAACTATCTTCAGAGTTAACTTTACTTCGGCCAAACAGTTCGTATTTACAGCATCAGCGCAAGCGTTTAACTCGCTGAAGGTAGATAAAGTCTGTTTTCTGCGCGGCTCACTTTGTATGTTGTATTGCTCTCTTACAGTCCTCCGGTAGAGTCCCGCAAGATATCAGTAAAATTGTTTCCAGTTTCGTAAACCAGACCTCAACTGTAATGGACGAGTCTATATTTACGGTTATTTTTATACTGACTTCATATCATTTATTTTATATGCGAGTTTTGATTTCACTGGCTTACATTGGACTGTCTACTCACGAGTCGGTTCTTAACTTCAAAAACGACGACAACTGTACATCCCCATTGCAAGTTCCGTTTATGGTGGTTCCATTGAGATCACGCAAAGCTGCGTTCAACACACAGCTACACACCAATGGGTTTCTGGAAAGGTCTCTGTAAAGGAAAATCGGGTTAAACAGCTATTCAGACTGGGCCTTTTTGGAGCTTTTTTGACCGGGGCCAAAAGCGCCCGCGGCCTTTAAATGATACAAATACAAATGTTACTACGATTTTTTGGTGGCCACCTTAGCAGCCGTTTATTGGGTTTTCTCGTTGCATCAGAAAAATGACTTGTTTCACTCAGAACTAGTGGAAAACTGTTGGAATGAACTTTCGTGAATTAACACTATAATTTCACAGAAAGAATGGAAAACACGAGAGTAACAATTTTTGCTACCATATCTTTCAGAAATTAATTCGGATGGATGGATGGATGAATGGATGGATGGATGGTTGGATGGATGGATGGGTGGACGGATGGATGGATGGATGGATGGATGGGTGGGTGGATGGATGGATGGATGGATGGATGGATGGGTTGGTGCGTGGATGGATGGATGGATGAAAAGATGAATGAATGAATGGATGGATGGATGGATGAATGGATGGATGGATGGATGGATGGATGGATGGTTGGATGGATGGATGGATGGATGGATGGATGGATGGGTGGGTGGGTTGGTGGACGGGTGGATGGGTTGGTTGTTTGACGGATGGGTGGGTGGATGGTTGGGTTGGTGGATGGATGGATGGATGGATGGATGGATGGATGGTTGGGTGGATGGATGAATGGATGGTTGGGTGCGTGGGTAAGTGGGTGGATGGATGGGTGGGTGGGTGGATGGCTGAATGAATGAATGGATGGATGGATGGATGGATGGATGGATGACCCATTACAGGTGATCCAGGTTCTATTCTGAACCACCTTAAAAGCCCATCATCAACCGGCATGCAACGCGCGCCTCTGTTTATGTCTTGAAGCTTTGCTATTGTTTAATGTAGTGCTCTGATTGGTTAACAGCTTCAGACCGCATTTTGGCCGTTTCGTGGTCTTTGAATTTAGCGCAATTTAATACA
>JAOBYE010714658.1:0-10913 GCA_025403585.1 Parazoanthus swiftii
GTGATACCTGCCACACAGTGTACCTTGTCAACTATACCTGCCACACAGTGTACCATGTCTGTGGTACCCGCCACATGGTGTACCATGTCAGTGATACCTGCCACACAGTGTACCATGTCAGTAATGCCTGCCGCACAGTGTACCATGTCTGTGGTACCCGCCACATGGTGTACCATGTCAGTAATGCCTGCCACACAGTGTACCATGTCTGTGGTACCTGCCACACAGTGTACCATGTCAGTAATGCCTGCCACACAGTGTACCATGTCTGTGGTACCTGCCACACAGTGTACCATGTCAGTGATACCTGCCACACAGTGTACCATGTCAGTAATGCCTGCCACACAGTGTACCATGTCTGTGGTACCCGCCACATGGTGCACCATGTCAGTGATACCTGCCACCCGGTGTACCATGTCAGTAATGCCTGCCGCACAGTGTACCATGTCAACGATACCTGCCACACAGTGTACCGTATCTGTGGTACCCGCCACCTGGTGTACCATGTCAGTTATACCTGCCACACAGTGTACCATGTCTGTGATACTCACCACACCATGTCCCACGACAGCGATACCTGTCACAGAGTGTACCATGTCGGTGATACCTGCCACACAGTGTACCTTGTCAACTATACCTGCCACACAGTGTACCATGTCTGTGGTACCCGCCACATGGTGTACCATGTCAGTGATACCTGCCACACAGTGTACCATGTGAACGATACCTGCCACACAGTGTACCGTATCTGAGGTACCTGCTACATGGTGTACCATGACAGTGATACCTGCCACACAGTGTACCATGTCAGTAATATCTGCCACACGATGTAGCATGTCAGTGATACCTGTCACAGAGTGTACCATGTCAACGATACCTGCCACATGGTGTACCATGTCAGTGATACCTGCCACACAGTACCATGTCAGTAATACCTGCCACACGGTGTACCATGTCAATGGTACCTGCCACCCGGTGTACCATGTCAGTAATGCCTGCCGCACGGTGTACCATGTCAGTGATACCTGCCACACGGTGTGCCATGTCAGAGATACGAAGGCAGGATTTTCATGTTATAGATTTTTGTTCAAAAAGAACGTAAACAATGTAGGGTGTTAGGTCAATGCTCAACCAATGTCACAAATGATACAAAATTTTCGGTAGGAAATGAATTGAGACGTTATCAAGGATAAGAGCTATATAACAGTGCAGCTGTAAAATTATACTAACTTCAAATAAAATGATAACGGTATAGCTTTATTTTGGAATTGTTCCGACGGAATACTGGCTGAGCAGCGAGGACTGGGAAGGTGGTTGTGTTGTAGAGTATTTGATGTTTCAGTAGCTCATTTGGCTCATTTTTGGCGTAAGATATTTTAAAACCATTGCGAACAATTTCCTAGTTTTGAAGGTGATAACATATACGCGTGTGGATTTTCACCATATGCACCTGCTTCAACTGAAGAAACTTAGTACCGCTTACGCACAAAGCTCGACTGCTGTGAAGTATATGACACTTCCTTTGCGACAGCGACTGTGAAATCCTGATTTTAGCAACATGATTAGAAAGGGCTGTTTTTACGAAACATCGAAGAAAACCGACTGAGGAACAGACTGCCATGCGAAAAACTGACCAGGCTGTTTGTACCGAGTATATCAAGCCTCGGCTGGTTTTCTTTTGTTCCGCTGTGCTATATTGGGTTCTGCTTTGTTTTCGGAAGACGTTATGATACTGGTCACGTCAAATGCTTTGTAGACTCCAAAACAGCACCTTCACCAGAAAAGTTCAGATGTGAGGATTTTGAGTGAGTTTGACGCGCGAGGTCGTCAAATGAAGGGTGAGTTGCACGGCTGAGTAAAAAGGAGAATGGGGTACTCGACGCACGCCAAACCTGCTCAAAAACTCCAATTTTTGAACATCCAGTGGAGGAAAGTTAAATAAGGAGCTGTTTGTAGTGTAGATGTTTAGATACTGGAAGGCAAAACAGCTCAAAAGGTACACAGTCCGAGCAAACAGGGTGTGAAGCCTTCATCCGGCCACCGGTATGAACAACAGCTGGGACTAGTTTGTATGAACGGTACCTGTGGTTTGTTATGAGCATCACCTGTGATTTGTCAAGTGGCAGGTTGGGTTTGGATCAAAGGAAACACCTGGCTGCAAGATAAGTGTTTTTTAAAGATAAACCACTTCACTACTTACTTTTTTGCTTGAAATATCACAAGAAGTTCAAGAACAACAATCATAGTTACAAGAAGGTCTTGCAATTTGAACTGAAGACGTTAGCATTTTATTTAACGAATTTTTCTAATTTCTCTTCTCCCGTATTTTTTATTTTTTATCAAATATCTAGAAAAATGCATACTAAACTCAATCTCAACTCAAATACATCGGCAAGATACCAATGAATATCTCTCTGCAAAAGTTCTGTGTCCACCTCTTGACACGTCTCGACTACTGCTAAGGTTTTCCTGATTATGAAATGAAGAATAGAGAAAACTGACCACTGCCCGTACAATTGTTGGACCACAACGTCAAGAAATACACTACTTATTTCTGGTTGTTGGTAACGGTCATTAGTTTGTTAAAATATTAAAATGTACAGGGATCTTGGCTTCTTACAAGCCTATGGCTTCTTAACAAGCTTCCTTGAATTTTATAGTATGTACTGGTTTATTGTAAATATTGGCTAAATAAAACTAATCTTGAACTTGAATCTTCAAATCCCTACACTGGCTTATATTACCTTTGCAGCTCTAAATTGAATTTATTTAAAGTAGATAAACAGCTAAAGTAGTTTTTTTGAGGACCCCCTTTGAAAACCACGAAAATGAATAGAGCTTCCTTATAAAGTTAAAACATTAGTAAATAATAATATCATAAAGCATACAACTGTAATACACGCCAAGTACAATCAAGTTCTCACTCTCTTTCGTAACTGGCTTATTCTCATCAAGTTTATCAGCATGTATCTTCTCCTTATAGCAACTATGTAAAATGGGCTGATCCGTTTTAGGAATAGACGCTTTGATCAATAACTCCAAACTCTCAAGACGAAATACCAAATACATCTTTAAACTTGGACCGAGGGTGGTACTCAACCATAGTTTGGGGAGGGGGGTTCCGCCCAGACGCTCAAACTTTGACTCGATTCATGAGAAAAATTCTCAGAAATTCATATCCTGTTCATGATTTTGAGCTCGAATTTCACACATTTATTCGCTAAACGCACTATTTTATCGACATTGTTATGTATAGTATTCCTGTATGTAAAGTATACCTGAAGGACAGCGCCTCCCTTCGAATGTATATAAATTTTAGCAACTCGTCATGTGACGCTTTTGAGTGAAACGGGTTGAAGTGCTTCCCATGGTCAGCGTGCCTTATTTTTGTTTCGTCTTGTCTCTGGAACAACTCATCAAAAAGCTTTATCTTTTCTAAACTTTTTAATACCTGTTATTTTAAGAAAACTTACATTTGATCCCCTATATTTTTACCATATTTGTTCGGATTTTTTTTACTACATTTTAACATATGTAAGCACACAGAAACGTTATGCGTAACAAGGAACGGTTATTATCATTCTTATTCTTCTTATTATTATTTATATTCTTATTGTTGTTATTATTATTATTATTATTATTAGTAGTAGTAGTAGTAGTAGTAGTAGTAATAGTGGTAGTAGTAGTAGTAGTAATAGTAGTAGTAGTAGCAGTAGTAGTAGTAGTAGTAAAAGTAGTAATAGTAGTAGTAGTAGTAGTAGTAATAGTAATAGTAGTAGTAGTAGTAGTAGTAGTAGTGGTGGTGTAGTAGTAGTAGTAGTAGTAATAATAGTAGTACTAGTAGTAGTAGTAGTAATAGTAGTAGTAGTAGTATTGTCGTTATTGTATTATTATATGTTATTACTATCATTAACGTGTTCAGTGTCACTCGTCTCCTCCTGCTCTGTGAATGATGTATTGTGAAAGGAGTAGTTATTTTTGTTAACTTACTTTGACAAGGAATTATTGAAGTATTAGTTAGTAGGCCCGTTTGCGGTCAATTACTTGGAAATTCTTTTCTCTAAGTTCCAGTTTAGTTTTTGACGTTTTCTTGTCAAGTTTCATGGCGCGAGTTTAGTGTGTATTTTTGTAGAGTAAATTAAATGTGAAGTGTTGTCTTGTCTTGGTCTTTGTTTATCTTTTTCTGTCGTAGTTCAATCTCGAAAGGCAATCTTGAACTCTCACGCGACAGGAAGTTGATAAAAGCGAAAGTGCTGCTTTGTTGTTTATTTAAGAAGTCTTGAAATAAAAGCCACATTGTCATTGTTTCCTATTGGATGTTTGGTTCTGTCATTAATTTTAAGTCTTGCAAACTCGTTTTTCATTCAGGAACAAAGTTACTTAACTCCGCAACTGTATTATCCAGATTATATCAGTCTTATTTTCATTTATAAACAACTGTAGGTTTTTTGAAAAGGTCCTCTTGAACGTTAAAATACCAAATAAAACAAATTCTAGTTGAAAGTGATTTTTTATAGCATAGAAGCAAATCTAAAAACGGTTACTTCGTAATTACCATTCACCAATGTTCGAAATTTATTCTCGGTGAAAAGGGACAAAGAAGAGGTGATGAGTATGCCAAAATCTATTCCATATGTTTCTTTATAGTGCCGAAACAAGAGGTGTTAGGTTTTTGCGTTTTTTGCCGATTTTCTAACCATAGTGATAGTGATAGTCCAGTGTATTTAGCTAGGTATGTCTCTGTAGTCAGAGATCATACAGTTAGTTTACCGTCTCTATAATCGCAGTAGTTAATCTAACAGCAACAAATACGGATAAAAGAATTCCTATCGTCTGTATCTGACATTTTCGACCTTTGCTGTGTGGTTTTATGCTAGATACGTAGGTGAAAGACTGGAAAACGATAAAGAAGCTGGCAGATTTTCAGATTTTGAAATCTGTGTGTTTCGCTTTACAACTTGAATGTTTTTAAAGCCGTTACCCAGACCTTTACCTCAATGTACAAACTCAGCACACATTCTTGGAATTCCTTAACTTAAATCGCAGTTGTTATCTTGAAAAAGATATTTGTCCAGTTGTTTTTTTAAAACCTAAAGTTGCCATTTGTCTACGCTGCTTACTCTGGGTTAATCGTAATTTGACATTTTGACAACCTCGGGCTTGTCTTCGTGTGAAGTCTTGGCCCAGCAATACATCGCTGCAAAAATAATTCGTAAAATTAAATTATAGTTTATACCGTCGCAGTCACTGTCTGGATTATTTGCATACTCCAAACTCCTCGTCTGTATTTGCTGCCTTGCTCCCCAGAGGGAAATTTATTCAGACACAAAGTGGAAAGATGTTGATTGTTTCATCGCTCGGTGTTCCATTTACGGAATGTTCACTAATTAAAGTGGATTTGATGCTCCTCTCGCTTTGTAATTTCCGGAAATCCAGTATCTAAATAGATTGTTGCATTTCCTGAAATGAAATATGTGCATCGTGATTTGCCTTCGATATTAAACTTAAAGATTTCAACACATGTTTGTAAATTTGTTTGTGCAAGCCCAAGTTTGAACTCCAGAGAGATTCTTCAAAACGAATTGCCGCGTGCCGATTTAACCCCTATGAGTCAAAAAAACAAGCAAAGTTTGTACATTTTTCAGTTTAGTGCGGTCTGTTTTGCCTTCGCTAACATAATTTAATCTCTTGAGCTGCGCGCTTGGTGAAGTGTGCATTAAGTGAAAATCGTTCGTAATGAAATTTTCTTTGTGAGAGGTCTGCAATAATGACCCGATAAAATTAACTTTTAATAACAAAGGGAATGACAGAATTCCAAACAAATGCCCGCAGAAAAGAAAAACCTAAGAATATAAATGCAATTATAAACATTATATTGCGCCAGCCAAGTTTCAGTAAAGTATCATATTTCATTCGGCGATTCTTATAATTTACTTTGAAGTTCGTTGTTCAGACAGCACTTTGATTAATAAGTTACTTTGCGCAAAAAAACAAAAGGAGTGTCCTAATTTTATTCCATTTTCCAGACGCAAGTTTATCCTTATCAGTGGGCAAACCTTGTCTGGCAACCAACAGTACTGTTTATGTAAAATTGTTTGACTCTTTTTGGGACTACGTGGCAAACATTTGGGTGCCAAAAGCAAAAGTATTTAGTTAACGAAAATCTGACATTTTAAGTGTAGCTATTGTTATTCGGATGACAGGCCGTTTTTGTGCGTTTGAATGTCTGTAAACATTGACTCTTTTAGCATATGTTTTACAAACCCATTTTATCTCATCACAGTGAGAATTTTAAAAATGCAGTCACGTCCACCAGATGAAAGGATTCGAAGGAATGCATTTGGTTTACTACAAATCTTCGGTGAATATTATGCTTTAACATTTTCTACTGTAGCCCTGGCTAATGTATCAAGTAGTGAGAGAAGTTGTTATCATTACAAATCACACGCAGCGATTCAGGAATTCACAAATATTATGAAAGGATACGGATGGCTTAATAATGTAGATTGTGACAACTTGGTTATTTTTGTGCATTATGAACTCGTAGATATTGATCAAATATCATATCTGGACGTTTACTGACTTCGTTTGCGCATTTCAAATTGTTGATTAGGGGCTACTCCGTGATGTGGATCGCAAACAGAAACAACTCGATGCTCCAATTGCATGCACATCTAGGATTTCGCACTTTGGTCGAATTCTGGCGTTTCCGGGTACTGCAGTTTATTTGGATGAAGACTTATTTCGTTTGATGCGCAACAATGAATTAGCTTTAATTTTGTGTTGGAATGCAAATCAATAAAATGATTTTGCGATACTTCTGAGGTTTGGATGGTGCTAGTCTTGTGTTACTGTGAGTGTTGATATGGAGCCGGTACACGACTTAAGACTCCGCACCAACTGAATATGAAAAGTGCAAATTCGAGAACTCAAACTTCCCTGTGGCGGCAAATTAAGTGAAAATGGTCAACTTGTTCCTGAAATCCTTATAATTTGATTGAGCAGATGATAATCTCACATGTTTGCACCAATCACAAGCCGAAAGTCCGAGGTACGGGGAGGAGCTACAAAGGAATACGCAAGCGCAGTTGTCTTTTTGCCCACGTGGTTTAACATTGTCAAAATTTAACAAGCTTGTTGATTTTGGGGGTTTGTTTCGTGGGCAGCACAGTCAAGAAGAGACACGGCCGAGCCATGGAACCCCAGGGTTTTAGCACACCAGCAAACATTCACTTTGACTTGAACGAGAACGAAACTCCGACAATCCCGCCAGGAAAGGATTACAAACTGAAAATGGTGAACTTGAACGGAGTCGAGATAGCTGCTTTCAACATCGACGGAGAAGACTTGCTGTGTTTTCCTCAAGTCTATGATTATTTTCTTAAAGATATGGTGTCGGGGATGCATACAGTGTATACAAAACTGAAGCGTATGGGAATCCAGGGGAAAAACTGCAACGTGGAACAAGTTCGCATGATGCGGAGCGTTGGTGCAATTGGCCAAGTCGTGAATCGTTGCAAACTCATCTCAGCTGAGGATTTTAACCGGCTTTATGAAGACTGCTTGTTGTATAGGTGAGTGAACAATCTCTAAATATCTAATAACAGTCTGCCATTGAATTAATAATCAGCTTTGGCAAATGTGCAGTTTGTTTTATTCTCGTAAAATCAAATTCTCTTAATTTACTACGTGGGTCGTTGGTCTTTGGAGTCGCTTGTTTCTATGCTATCGTTTGAGCAGTTGAAGGTTATGAAGAACCTTAAATCTGGAAATTTGGAAACTTACCAATCTGTTGTGGTTTATTGACTTGAAATCCAAACCTTCACAATGAATAATTACCGTATTTGAATTTGTTTTTGTTCAAAAAACGAAAATGTCTATTTTGCTGAAAGAAAGGATGAAATAGAACACGCTTTTAGCAAGACAGCATCTACTAAATCTGTTTTCAAGTTTCAAAACAAGACTATTTCTGAGGTTGGGAATATTATTCTTTTGACAAATGAACATGGAGTGTTTCTTCAAAGGAACGCAGGCATTGTTTACATTTCGTAATAAACTATAAAGCCGAACTCTGGCAAAGAACAATATAATGCAAATGACTCTTTAGCACAGTTCAGAATATTGCTTGCGAGACAATTCAAACATAATTTAAGAAAAGCTAGACAGAGCACAAAAGAAGTTTTAATATGTCAAGTCTCGAATATCTTCATATCCCAAACACTAATCTCATTTGAAGAATAGCTTTGTCTCTTAACGAGACGCAATTAAAAAATCTATTTTTGTGTTTCAGTGACGGACCTATCGTTTCATCTTGCATCAATCAAACGCTTTATCTGTTTGGAAAACGCACATCGTCAAGGGGTCACTTTGTCATGAAAAATTGAACATTGACATTGCTAATTCCTGGTGCAAGCATTTGTTATTTTGTTTAAGAACAAAGACGGCGTTTTCAACAAAGGAAAAACAACAAATTTCTGCTCTCAAAGTCAAATGTCAACTGCGACTTGTTTTTTTTCTTTTTTACTTTCAAAATCATTTTTGGAAATCAGCACTTGCAGTGAACATCAATGTTTTAGGAACAAAGGTTTAAGAAGTTTTAAAGGAGATCAAAATACCGGTAGCGCTTATGCAAATTTTCCATTTTCCGCTTTTCTTTTTTAAAGTAAGTTTCAAGAATTTTGGGAATGAGGTTAATTTGTGTTTAAGCGACCTTCGTTACTATCTTTCGAACGCATATCGCATGGCTAAGCGGGTCACCTTGAAAACTGAGTAAGTTTGATGAGAATTCCATCACAGATAAGTTTTTTTACCGTTATTAAAATAACAGTACTGTACGGCTAAAATATAACTGAGCTGACCATGCAGCAAAGACTTGAGCGGACAAGGCTAGTTGTAAGCGTTTTTTATCTGAGTCTTGCAAACCTGAAATGAAAATATATTTTGATTCACCTACAAAATAATCATGTTTTCGACGCGTTTTATTAGCTTTTTGTCCCGTTCTTAGATTTTATTTGCCCCACTGAGGAAATCAAAGAAAAACTCTTTATCTTTTATAATGACTTAAGATCTTAAGGCACTGGCATACGATCGATTATCTCGGGAAATTCTACTTCGTTGCATCTGGTTTCATATCGGTTAACTGATATCGGAAAGATCAGTGCGGCGCATATCGTTAAGTTTGAAGATGGTTTTCCCCGGAATGAACTTTAACGTCTGCTAACTTGTTTGAAGAGTTAAAGAAAGTTAATTCGGTCAATATTCCGGCTTTGGTATATCTTCTTTGACTGAAAATGTCGAACCAGGATCGTGACTTCGAAGATTTACAATTTTAGTCTCTATAAGCCGCATATCTCGAACTTAAGTGACACGGAAACAACAACAGCTACATGTATTTACTGTGGTTTTTCATTTCCCTTTTATATATATGCTATTAGCCGATTCTTATATTGTATACAGTTGTCTACGATTGTTTTGAGACCGAGCGTATTCATCCCGCGTATAGACCCGGTCAGGACTGATGGGTCAGAACTATTAAAAACCAAACGCTCTTGAAAGATAATCGTTCAAAAATAGACATACATGTATTTATATATTAAAATTATGATAACATTTTTGAGATTCTTTGTTTTTATCTTGCTTGCTTTGGACGCATAAGGCCGTCATTTGTTTTTTAACTGCGAAACTGTCATACTTTATATAGTATTTGAAAAGAAAACTGACAAGAGCAAACAAAAAAAAACGATTCAGACCCAGAACTTCACGATATATATAATCAGCTTTGTGTTTTTTGCCCTACGTTACAGGGACATGAGCAGTAATGTGCATACGTACAAAAAACTAAGAATGACTCAAATCTGTAAATTCAATTTACATACTGGTCACACTGGGTGTCCATTGTAATCATAATTGATTTATACTGTTTAACTATATCGAGTATGTATTTCGCTGTACATTTGACAATGTTTTCGTCTGACATGTAAGTTATTGTTTATATATGAAAAAATGTATGAAAAAAATTATTTAAAAATCGGTTAAAATCTAATCACAAGTGTGCTAAAATCTTGATTATTTTCCAATAACTTTGACGAGAATCCTGCTTTAAGTCTAAGGACAACGAAGTCTGTGGTTAACCTTCATTATGTAACAAAAACTCGTCATCTATAGATCGCATTGATTCTTGATTACGAGAATGTTTCGTATATCTTCCAACTTATATTGATATTATTATTATTATATTGAACGAGTATGACGATATGCGAGGTCTAGTTATCGTAGGTCATGTTTCGGAATTTCTTACTGAAGAATAAAGATAACAAGTATTTCTCACTTGTAAGTTTATTCAAGCTTCACGTAGCTGGATTTAACATATCTTTATTCAAAGTGTTTTTCCATTTGTCAATAAAAGGCCAATATAGCATTAAATATAAGCGTAAAAAATAACACAGCCAGGATTCTTAATTTGAGTGTGTTCTTTAGTTGCATGTTCATTCCACACGCATTTTTATATGAACTAGATAATTTCTGCCGTTTGAACTTCAGCCATCAGTTGTACTTATTATTTACAAGAGCAGTTAACTAGGGGGTCTGAAAAGTCCCGAAAATATCCAAAACCTACATGTACAATTCAAGCACAACAAACTGCTATCTGGGCGGATATGCAGCTTGAATTTATTTTGCTTGGCATGCTCTCGTTGTGTTGGTGTTTGGCCGTGAGTTGTATGATTCCCTGTGAAAACATGCCGATCAAATTTATTCCTCTGAAGCTTATTCTGAGATTATTCTTGATTTGTTTTTATTTTGGGCAAAGTTAAAATAAAATTTGTTCCTGTATTTTTAAAAAAAAGGTGCGTTAATGATTCAATAAAACATTACGCATATACGGTTTTAACACGAGATAAAGAGGTCAGTCTGGT
>JAOBYE010714669.1:0-10913 GCA_025403585.1 Parazoanthus swiftii
CCATTCACAAGATCGAGATACCGGCTCGAAAATAAAACTGACCGGAAGTGCCAAGCCCGTCAAGAATAGTGTTGCTGTTCGCCTTACGGCTCGCAGCAATACACGGGGTTAAAACAAAGAAAAACGCACTTTGGGAATTAAAAAAGTGGTCGTTGGTCGCACAAACGGGGTGGTCGCATTAACGGGGTGTTTTTATAAGAAAATGTATGGGCGTTTTGCCGGGCCAAAAAAAAAGTGGTCGTAATAACGAGGCGGTCGTATTAACGAGGTGGTCGTAAGGCGGGGTTCCATTGTATTTCTTTCGTCATTTAATGGGGTTATTTTGGGCTAAAAAACAAAAATGTAGTTCTCAAATTAATTATAAAAAACTTATATATATAAGATAGTTACAATGTAGTTTAGATCACTTTCAAGTAGACCTATTGCAAAGCCACCGAGCTGTCAAATTCGTCTGCAGTTTTGCTTGCAAATTTCTTCACCTTGGTACATGTACCTTAGCGGGGTTGGAATTTGTCGAGGCGCGACCGTTGGTATCCCAGCAACGTCCAGTGCGCCTCGTGAAAAAGGGAAATAGACGAAAGTTGTGTGGTAAATCGTTCTTTTGAGCGAGTTTTTTCAAACCTATGTTTCGAGATGGCAATGGGTGTTTTATGCAATGGGTGTTTTATGCAATGGGTATTTATTCATGGACATGTTGGCCGATTCTCCAGTGGATTTGGCCTGTATTACGGGAATTATCGTGCCCAGCGTGGAGAAGGGTTCAAATCAAAGATTCCAGCCTTTACTTCGTCTTTAGAGTGTGAACAGCGATCGCAAAAAATCGCTCTAAAACACCTCCAATCGCGCCCAAACTACACATACGAAACAAACACAAGGTGAATTCAAGGTAGGTGAACTTTATTTCAAGTCAGATTTTTGTTTCTGAAATTTTGACTAAATTTATAAGACTTTGTATAGGAATACTTTTATAAGGGACTTTGTATGGGAATATTTTAAATAATAGACTAATCACCAGCTTGGGCTGCCTGTGCTCGAACGGCCACGATCATCGTTGCTCACCAACTGCAGAGACTCCAACCCTCCCGTTTTGGTCAGAAACCTTCCGTTTTCGGTGATCATTTCCTGCTATCATTTCCGGCCTTTCGTTTGGCTTGTTTTTATTGCTAAATAAACACCCATTACTGTTGTTTTGGGGAGTGTTAGTAAAGTTATTTGTCATTATCGCCTTTTTCCAAAGTAAATAATCGTGGATGCGGTTTTTAAAATACAAAATTGAAATTTACGTTTTTGTTTGAACTATTTGACCACATTACCGAAACCTCTCAAAAGTGAAAACATTTTTTTCAGCAAAAACCGTGAAACATTGCACTTTAGCATCAGTAGCGTATTCTTACAGTTGTACGAAGTTTTATGATTTTTAAAAAGGAAATAAAAGCGATGGCAAGTAAAGTATAAAGGTTACTGATCGCTTACGGTTGCTCGGAATTTTATTAGAGGGAGTCAGTTTGGCCGTCCGATGATTAAATGTGATGAAAAATATGAGATACACAAACACTGCTAGCAAACGACATCATAATATGAAGAATATCCCGTTACTTGCGGTGCAAACGCAAATTCAAAAACATTATCTCTTAAAACAAACAAACGGCATACGGCGTACTTTCCACTGGTCACTGGACGTGGACTTAATGCATTGACGTCATTGTGTGCAACTTACCAAGTAGCGAGAGCCGGTTTCAGTTTGATTTCGTTAAGGCCAGTTTACACTAGCAATTTTAGCGCAACTTTGTTGCGATTCCCTTTGCAATATTTCTTTCACTCTCGCTGTTACTTCCAAAAGTGCACGTGAAGCACCTGCAATTTTCGTAAACAAAGCACTAAACAGTGTGGTAGGCTCCAAGAATCCCAAAATGAGATTACTATGGCACCAGCGAAAGTAATGAATTTCGGGCGGCTTGCGGCGTTTGTCAAAGCAACGAAGGGCTCGTTTACCTTAACGATGCACTTTATTACCGCGAATTTTAAAAATTCGCGTTATTTTAAATTATGTTAACTTACGTCATCGTTAATTTTAAGTATTTATTTTTTGTTTATCGTTAATTAAAAAGACCTTGATTTGTTTCATATAACACTAATTCTTTTTAAAATATCAAAATACAATATATTGATGTAACTCAGTTCACTGTCACAACCCTTAACAATCAGATTGTTCATTATTGGACTGTTCATTATCACAATCGGCTTCTTCGTTGAATTGTTGGCTATCACAATCGAAATGTTCGCTGTCACTGCCAGATTCAATAATCTCTACATCATTTAGTATCAACTTTAAATTTCTTTCGAGTCGTCTATATAGTTCTCTTCATCACCTACTGGATACCTTATGGAATCCACGTTTCCCTAAACTGTATTATGTTGCCTTTTGACGTTTAATTTGATCAATGTACACGCGGTATAGTCGCGGTAGCTTCTCGTTTACTATCTTAATTGGTAATAAAGATTTGTTGTTGTGTTCAAATTTTCTATTTCGCGTTAATTTAATTACTTTGTCAACTATGGAGATGGGATTCGCGTCAATATAATTACATTTTTTAAAAGTCCAAGAAGCAATTCGCGTTAATTAGATGTCGCATTAATTTATGTCGCGTTAATAAAGTGCATCGTTAATTTCCTATAATAAGGTATGTTTCTGAGGCTCTGGAGAATATCGGTATTGAGGCTGGCCTGCACTGCACAAAACACTGCAACGAAATGGACAAAAAAGTCAAAAAGACAATGTGCGGAAGTCATCTCTTCAGTACAAGAGAAAAACCGAAGCAAGCTTGCCAAAAACTCCAGAAACGAGGGAAAAGAACGTCCCACTTACATGACAGGGATTTGGTTAATTTCAGATCCCACTTCTGGAAACGGAAGCACTGATATTTTGAAGTTAACTGAAAATATCAGTAAACAGAAGCTGCAGGAGTATGAGAAACTTGTCCCCACATTTGTGCAACGGCCCAAACAACCCACAGTCTCATTCAATAACATTCATATACAAGTTTGTAGTATTTGACATCCAAACCACAACAATCTGTAAACAAGCAGAAATTTGTCAGCTCTTAGCGATTAAAAAAGACGGCAAACAGTTCAACGAGTACGTCTTGCCTGCAGGGAACATTAGCGAAAGAGCATCACGGGTACAGTGAAGACGAACGAAAACAACCAACGAGTTTTATGCCACGAAGGTGTACCAGGCAGTGATGTCAGTTTCAATTGAGCAATGCCTTGACAACTTCCTCGCTTTCCTGTCAATTTCACCTCCAGTTTCAACCACAATCTCGTCGGCCATAACGCAACAGTCTTCGACACACCGACCCTTCTCCGCTCTGGTGGGAAATTATTCGCTGACAAACTTTCCGTGCGAAACCACAGGTGGCCCAACGTGTTGTAATTGATTACTCGGGTGTTCGGTTACATATCGCGATTTTTAGCAAATGTATGGGAAATTTGAATTCTTCCTACAATGTTATGAAAAACAATAAAAATTCACTGTTTACATCAGGCTTCTCGTGTAGTGGTCACTCCTTGTGTTTATGGCGGGTTTTGGAGTGGTTTGGAGCCAAATTGAGGGACTGTGGGAAAAAGGTTGGAAAGGGTTTATCGCCTCAGTTTATATTTTTAGCATCCGTGTTCAGTAACTAACCGCTGCAAGTAAATCAAATCAGGACAGTGACCAGATATCTTTTGATATTGGGACAGTGGCGCGATTTCGTCATGTCAGGACATTGATTTGACCTGTAACTCAGTGAAATCACTTTCAGGGTTGAAAAACAAACACACAATTTAACTAGCAGTTACCAAGAAAAGGCCAAATCTGGCTAGACAGAGTTTGCTTTTTAAAATGCATATTTAATCAAGGGAGGGGGGGGGAGTTGTCTTATTTCTTTATATACTATTCGTGGGTGGATAGGGTTGTGAAGGAGGGTCCCCAATATATTTTTATTGGAAGAAGTCTGCGCTTCGTGCGGGATAGCCTCTTCACACCGAAAGTTGTCAGTATTTTGTGTCGTTGTTCAACCATGGCGAAAATCTTTTTTGTAACATTAAAATTTAGCTCAAATTCCTTGTACTAAATACCATAAATGTTCCTTATACTACTATCTACCAGGAGATGCTTCTACTTTAGCACAGTACAAAGCACGTGCCTGCAATTTTGGAGTTTTTAGCAAGGTTTTGCTTAACACAAGACATCACAGTCACATGCAATATTAGCTGTATTGCAAAAGATATCGCACAATTGACTTCAAGACTAATAATTCGTTGTCTGGTGAACTCCGTTGTAATATAGAGTAAATGATTAAAAGGTCAGAGTTTGACCAAACATAGCATCGAAAATGACATTACCATTTCAACAAGGGATATAAAAATTAAAAATGTGCAGAAACTTGTTCCCTGATAAATCTTAGGAAAAGTCATTATATTTGTAGTTTTTGTGTGAACATCAAGCAAAACTTCAGTGTTTAGCCACAGCGCGGCTACTTTGAGCAATACACATATGGAAACTCCTCCTTGGTGGGTGGGATTTGCTCCACTTCTTTGGAAACAGACACAAACATATTCTTTGTAGCTCATGCTCTGGAAACTAAAACACGTTACAGCCAAATCATGGCCCTCAAAAACAAGAGGTCGGCCGGAGATGTTCACCGTTTTTTAGGGGTTGCAAAAGCAATCTGATATTTGTCGGGATCTCTTAGAGGAAATTGACGTTTTCTAAATTGGGCACTGAGAAAGGTAAAAACGCTCCGAAAAGGGTATGCCTTCGTACACTAAAACACGGGAAGCTGTAACTGAACAAACCAATATGATATATTGAATTCGGCCTGAAACAGCACGAGGCTCAGGGGATTAAAGTATAAAGTTTGTATGGATTATTCCCTTGATTATTTCCCCTGAATTTTAATAAATCGAAAGTGGTCTATTAAACAGATAATAAATTCGGTATCTGATACGTTTAGCTTTTAGGTGATACTACAAGACTGCATTTTTAGGGTAGCGCAAATCTAGGCGAGGTATTAGGAATTAAACATTTTCAGCGGGCAACCCCGATAACAAAGCAAGGGGTTAGCTCCGCTACCCTCCTCCCCTCCGGGTATCCGATTCGCTGCCTGTTGAGCTGCCGTGGTTGATCGCCGGCAGCCTGAAACAGTCAGTGACGAATGAAAAACTAACACAAGGGTTGCATAACGAATATATAATTATAATTTATTTCCAAATAGCCCAGCTTTTAAAAAGGTCTAAATGTTCTCTAAGTATCTTATCTTTAGAGACATTTTAGAATTTTAAAATTCAGTAACAACTCTATAAAATGTTTCATAGTGATGATATTAGCAATAAAACATAAATGAGATGAAACTGTTAGACCATTATCGTACGAAAATTGTTCTTTTTGCCAACGGACTTGAGCTCAGCGATAAAATGTTTGGCCGAACAAAAACTTGCTACCAACTTGCATGGATTTACTTGTAATGGACTTGCATGAACTTTGAAAGAGCTCAAGTAGGACGCAAATCGATGTTACTTATCATTACACAGGCTTTTTGCAAATCCATGGAAATCGGTGGCCAAATAAGGCGCAAGTTGAGCCCAGGTTCGAAGGTGGCGTGCATCGACAGGCGAGTCGGTTTGGTCAAAGTTTACCTTAAAAACGAGCGAGCGAGTTCTTCTAATCGCTTCTGGTAAAAACTGCTATAGTTGTTTTAAGACATGTTATTAGTCAAAGGAAGCAAAGGCGGAGGTTTAAAGGTGTTTCATGAAGACCTATTTCGGGGGATTGTTTTGTCAAGACTTTCATACAATTTCTTTTTTTAATCCTTAACTTCGATCAGGCCAATGACTTCCCTAGTTTAATACTTAAAATAGTTTAAGTCTTGTTCTTGAAATGTTTATCTTCCATTACTTTTACGAACATTTTACTGAGTTTAGAATTTTTGGCAATATTTCGTTTATAGTAATCATACGGGTTCAAGACTCCAAGGATTTGCCTGCACCGAATGGCGCCAATTCTCAATTTCTTTCTTGCTCCTCAAATTAAAAATTTTCGGTGCAAATACAAGAAGCTTATACTGGTCTTCAAATTGCTATGGCCAGGCCACATGGTTGAAAGAACTTCTTTGCACTGGGTTTGTTGGCTTCTTGTTCCCTCTGTTCTTCTTTTAATCTCTTGCCGTAAAGTTCCCATCTTTGATCGTCACTCTCGTGTGTGAGATATCGCTCGCCCACGACGGTTTCTAGGCTACGGCAGTCAACCCAGGTCTGGTAATCTTACAAGGTATACGTTGAACACACAAGTGATCCCGACTTTCATTGGAATGTTACGAGGAGCTTCAGTTGCAAAAAAGGAACTGGGCAAATCAATGCAAACTCGTTTTGCTAGATTGTCACTAGTTAATGGTGAGATAATGCTCTAATTAGTAACAATGAAATCTAGTTGCAAGGGGAAAAAATAATACGGCGCAGTAAATAAATGAGAGTTAGCGGTACGTGTCTGGTAATTCCGTCATGACATCGATAACCGTTCGCATCTTCGATTTTATATCTCAACCGCTATTGCGCTGTTCAAAGACGTGTTCAATAAACTTAACTATATCCGTTAAGATAGTTATACTCATACATGTGGCGTAGAAAAACGCAACAAGAAAACATTTGTTTTATCTGTTTTATCTGTCTGTTTGCTTGCTGTTTTAATTTGTTGTTTTGTTTCTCAGAGCTTTTTCCGTTAAATTAACTATGTATTGAGGTATTCTGCTTACGTATAAATCTAACATTTTTTTCCCAATGACAATGTGTTACAAGGTGTGCCAAAACATTTGCTGTTGCTGGCAACATCACGCTCCACCAACAAAAGTTAGCGATATGACTGCCTTCCTCGATAAATTTAAGGAAAACCTCTAATCGTGAATAGTGGCACTATTCTCTTGGCATTTTCTGCAATAAATTTAATTCGTTTAAGGTGTTGACAAAACCAGGACTGGTCCATAGACCCGGTCCAAGTTTTGTCGACACCCTTCATTCTTAGGGATTGAAACCAATAATCCGCATGCAAACGTACCTGGAGCCATGGGTGAATGAGACACTTGCCACATGTGTATCTCTTCTCATGTTGCACTTGGAGTAAATTGGCAATCAATGTGATCGCTACAAGGTATGAACAAAAATGACCACTTTAAGCTCACAAACTCGCAAAAAACAATTTGCAAAAAGATAAAGAATTTAGTAATACAAATGCTTCTCGTGTTGCTTTTCTTCGTCGACTGTGAAAAGTCACCTGCATGGGTAATTTTTTGCAAAAGAATTAAGCTACAAGTTGATTACTCTACCCGATCCAATCCAATCCAAAATCTTTATTAGTTTGTCAGGGCTTATAGCCAGCCACAAAGTGGAACATTAATCGGGGACTAATGTCCTAAAATCCTAATATGTAAACTAAGTTTAAATACACTAAATATTTTCTAAAAATCTAAAAGGTGTCCCAAGATTAAGTCTATTATACGTAGTTAATACTTTACTTTATAAGATCTCTAAGTTAAAACATGAATAAAAAATACTAACAACTTCCTAGTTTACGTCTTAAAAGAGGTTATCTTCGTCCTCACTTCGAAGGTAACTTCATCCAAAGGAATATCTCAAGGAGTGCTTACCAAACCTTGTCGTGACTAATTAAGTATGGCAAGGTCTGCATGTTTTAAAATGAACTGATTTCTGTCGGTTGTAAATATGTCTAAAATCTTTCCCTGTAGAAGCTTAGCTAGTTTCAAAATGGGATATTGTAGTTTCCCGCGTTCGTTTACACATACATAGGTATTATTTCCATTCGTTTACAGATGTAAGAGTGTAACAGGATCCAGTCTCGTTTATGCTAAAAGCAAAATGATTAATTCTTGTCAGGATAAAACTCTGCAACTTGTTTTAAAGATGTGAAAGAAACGCTGCCAAAATGTAATTTTTAAGGTAAAAACTATTGTTGTTAAATTTAGATAGTTAAAATATTCTAAATCGTTAAATGAGCGTTATAAATTAGTTAATTCGTCACTTGCATTTTCTTCGAAAACACACTCGCCTAAAGGTTCGTGTGTAAACATAAAAAAGCCAAGTGACGCGTGGCATATTCCACGGTATCCCACTCGAAAGCATTGCATAACTATTACGTATTGTATTGTGTTAGAATTGTATTGTATTGTATTGTATTAGAATTGTATTGTATTGTATTGTATTGTATTGTATTGTATTGTATTGTATTGTATTGTATTGTATTGTATTGTATTGTATTGAGAGAGAAGAAGCCATCAAGCACAGCTGCCCTTCGGTTACAAAGCACATTTATTCTCACAGTATGTTATTGACGGGATACTTGTTAATGACTAACTATGGAGGACTCGTTTGCGATCGTCAGCAGAAGAAAGCATTTCATATGCAGATAAAGATGCAAATCAATACAAAACTGTAACTTGTGTTTAGCTTGCGCTTCGGTTTGTAGAGACTTGCGTTGACTGGCATCAAATTTGAACGAGCGCAACATTAACCGCAAGGATATCTAAATTCTTTATCGATGGATTTCACAGAACAAGCAAGTTAGAAGTCAAAGCAAGTCCGTATAAGACGGCGGCCAAACGAAGCGCAAGTTGAACCTAAGTTTGAGGGTTAAAACTCGATCAAAACTCGCACTAAACAGACTTGCGAGTTTGTTTGGCTTAGCGCCCCAATCGTCAACCTTACGGAAAAAAGCACGCCATATTGCCTTTTGTTGATCAAAATACACAAGTTTTTGATGACTATAACTTATTCAGTCTGATAGAATAGCGAATGAGTAAAGGGGAAGTAAAACGTGCCATCGATTGATATTTCCGACCATGGATCAGGGGGGTACATGAAGGCTGCATTGTTGATTTGGTCTTGAATTTCTTCATCTTCTGTAAACGGAAACGTTCCTGACAAACTGCAAGAGAAAAAACCGAATACGACAAGCTCAAGTTTTTTGTTCTTATTTCTTTAAACATGTTTTACTATCCATAAAGTTTTAACATTTTGTCCAAGATGGATAAAACTATTTAAAATATTAAAACACTTAGCAAATTTACTGCAGTTTCGCGCCAAAACGATCATCAGACTGAGCTCATATTTAGCGATTTGCATGTATATGGGGGCACTGTTTACCTGCACGAATGCCAGTAAAAGTTACTCACATACTTACAAAAATACGTAAGAGTTAATTAAAATTGTACACCAAACCCTCTTTGGGTTCAACTGACAACAGTTACTCTCCTTTTGAGCATGAATGCGTCTTCAAACCCTGACCCTATTTCAGACGCGGAAGAGCAAACTGAAGAAATCGACATCCTATTCCACCCGAAAAAAGGAAACCTTTGTGGTTTAATAAGACCAAATGTCTAGTACCCATTCCCAGATCAAAACGGTCCGAAAACAATAGGAAGGCAAATACCCATATACACAATTAGGGCGAGGGCCCTCCACGGGCGAAAAGAGGGCGGAGGGGCGCTCCAACGTACCAGACGTATATTACGACTCCAACAGACCACATATCAAGTGAGCGGTTGTAGCCCTTGTTAAGCAGGGCCTCTGGAGCGACATAAGCCGGGGTGCCCACCACTGAACGACTGAACGACTTGGCTTCAATAACTTTGGCAAATCCAAAATCACACAGTTTGGCCTGCAGAGTAACAATTATCCGGAAAGACAAACATTTTTACGTAATCGAAGCAGTATTAAATGAAAAATTTACTATTCTTAAAAATATAACCTAACAGCTCTAGTATATTAGACTGCATTTTTTGATCCGTTTACAGGAGTTAAAACTTATTGCAACAGCCAGAAAATAACAAAGAAGTTGGCGAGAGACCTAGAAAGGAAATGAACCCACACGGAGAAAGAAAAAAACCTCTGGTCTGGAACAGACCACCGTTGCACTACTGACCAATTGAGTTACAAGGCCAGATGGGGGCTGGTCGTGGTTAACTGATTAAGATGGTACAAGCGGTAAATATAATGAAAACGCAATTGAGGGGGTAACCAGTAAGGTTTAACCGCTCAGCACTAATAAAGAGATATATAGATATGAATGTGTTAAGTTGAAGTGCTGTACAAGTATTTTTAGAGAACTTTAACTTACCACACTGTATTCATATCTTTATAAATCTGTTTATAAATGCTGATCGGCCAAACTTTACTGGCTACTCCCTCAAAGGTGTGAATGGTCTGACTAGTCCTTTTTCCGGCGGAATTTTGTATATAAAAATTACATACCTGCGGCAAGTTGCTGTCCAGGTTATAGCATGACATTAAAACGTTTTCAGGTTTCAAGTCACAGTGTACAACGTTTTTGGAGTGAAGATATCGCAAGGCAATCATGACCTTTGGATGCAACAAAACCATCGATTACACGAACAGTTAAAAATCCCTAGTAAATGTTTGTTTATCACTAGATACATACTAGTGAGAGATTTCAACCATATCGGCACTGATATATTTGTTGCTTATTACTAAAATATGACTTACGGACATTTGCTCTGATGGCTCTGTCCAGGCCAGTATCCATTTCTATCGCAACCAATTGTTGAGGGATAGGTCCATTGGAAACAATACTCTTTTCTAAAAATACAAACTTCTGGATTTGAGAGTTTAAAACCTGATTGGCAAGATGGTTTTGGTTGTCCATAGTTTTTTAAAAGGTACTTGGGGGGTGCAAATTTCGTAAACTTGGACTCTTAAAAGCCAAATTTATGGGACAAACACACTTATGGCCGGTTTTTTTTTAGTCGTTTCGATTTACAGTAGTACCAATTGTTACGATAAACCTATTCGGCTCTCTCCATGGCCTTATTAAATCTCCAAATGCGGACCTTTTTGGGTTCGTGGGG
>JAOBYE010714691.1:0-25474 GCA_025403585.1 Parazoanthus swiftii
TACTTGACAAGAACCACGCCAAGGCAATTTTGTCAGGTATGTAATGGCGAGATTAGTGGTATCACGTTAGAAAATTTCCATTAATTTGCATTTTGTAGAAAAAATCAAAGCTTCTGTCATTCATCTTGAAAAGGGCTGTTTTACATTACGGTTTGTCTACCCTGCATTGCGCGGCAAATTAAGTTAGAATGCAAATATGGCAGTTGCTAAAAATAATTTAAGCACAATTCTGCCTTAAACATTACAAAAATGATTCGGATTGTTTTATTGCGAGGACGATTGAAATGAATTAGAGTTGTGAGTTCTGAAGCAAATGTTAAGTTCTGACCATAGTACAATGAGTCAGCAGAAAAACGTTCATGCGCAGTCCCCACGTGTTGGCTGTAAAGTAGCGTCATCAGTTCAGTTCGCCCTGTCTGCTTGGTTCTTACAAAGTATTGATGCCCAATCGTCCTATTTCACTGTGACGTCAGACTGTACAAAACACTAATACGATCGCTCTTATTTTCAACTGAAGAATGTCCGAATTAGTTTTGTTTCAACTTTATTTGGTTTATTTGACTATAAAACAGTTTAGCCATTAGTTTCAATCGAATAAATCCTATCGCAGCGCGTCAAAGTTTGGCTTGCTTACATTATGTTTTGCTCTTCTTCAAGCCCACAATGCAACACCAAATCATCGAACTTTATAGTAAACATTACTACTTCACTCAAGATCCACCAAAATGTAGTACGGAGACTTCTATAGAAAGTTGAAAGATATAAACAAATTGTACAAGTGACGTCATAATAAATGGGGAAGCTGCTTATTAGTGGCCATGAACTCTTCGTCTTACCACTATTTTAGTTGGCTCTCTAACTCTTTCCTTTGTTACTTGTTTTGTCCAACCAGTTGACAAGAGTGACAATGCTAATGGTTTGTTCGGTTTCAAATCTGTGGCGCCAATTACTACACCGGAGTCACAGAACATCAGTACAGTCGTGGAGCGTCAGAGAGGAACCGAGGGTACAGTGACGGTCACGTGGGCGATTTACAAGGGTATGACATCACAGCTAGCGATGCAAGATTTTATTCATTCAACTGGGACCTTAGTCTTTAACGAAAGAGAGTCAGAAAAGGTAAGTTTTAAATTTTGTTTGTTGTGTAACCAGAGGCTGATAAAACCAGTCTCTGAACTTCTGATGTAGCTTATTTAACGCTCCATTTGCAACCATCATACTCTGCGGATGTTTGTTGTTTTGGTTCGTTGTTTACAGTGGTATACGAAATTTCTTCAATAAAAGTATAACTGCTATTTGAGGGAAGAGGTGCTCGTGAACGAGATTGCTACTTGTTAATGTGAAATATTTCGCAATTTTCTTTTGGTTTAGTTTTAACCTAGATACTGAACACATTCAGTACGAGGTCCAATTTCACATCATATACATTTGTTTGTTGTTTATAGATTAAAATTTGTAATGTAAAAAAGCTACTTAATATATTCGTAGAAAACTTAATGATAAAAAGTTAAAAATTGCCTTCTAGAAGAAAGGTCCTCAACTCTCTCTAAAATACGGTATGTTGGGGTTCTCCCGTAGATACTCGGTAGACAGTTCTCACAATTTAGCTGTGCGGTATAGAAATGTACTCTGGCCAGTGGCGGAGCTGTACGTTGGTATGGCGGGGTCCTTGCAGTTTTCTAAACGTCAGCTCAAGAAGTGTTAATTATTTTAACTATTTCGGCTTTAAAGCTGTATTGATAATATTCACGATTTTATCTATAAAACAATATCATTTTTTTAGTTATAAACGTTACGCTTGTGTAAAGCGCTTTGAACGCTAGGGATAGCGCTTTTAAAATTTCAACTATTATTTTTGTATTATTATTATTATTATTATTATTGTTGTTGTTATTATTATTTTTGTTATTATTATTATTATTAGTAGTAGTAGTAGTAGTAGTAGTAGTAGTATAATAATAAAAATAAAAAAAGAAGAAGGAGAATCTGATAGAAATTGGCTGCTTCATAACTGATTAAAAACTTGAATTTTATAAGGTTTTGCTTATATAGTGGATCGGTTTGGCCTCAAGGCACTCATTTTCCGTCAACGTGTTTGGAAATGAAATCACAAACAATAGTCTTAGTTTCCAAGAAATTCACAATAGCGAAATTAGCCGAAAAAGATCAGAAATTTGCTACCGTTTCTGTAATAATATACTTGTCTCTGAAACCAAACCATTGTTACTTTAGCATACTGTGTATGATAGATTCTATGGTAACAGAAAACATTTGATTATCTTCTGCCTTTTTTGACTGTCATATTAAATCTTTATCTTGGTCAACTGACCTAAGTTTGGGAAGGTGAAGCCCCTCCCCCCTTCCAAAAATCCTGGGGACGCCCCTGATTCATTCTCTTTGCCGCGAAATGAGTAGTTTTAGTTTCAACCAAACGTCAGAGAATCTCCACGAGAATGTTATGTAGTGGGAACGAGATAGTTACTCACCCAAGATGGCGTCCGCAACAGTGAATAGTAGTGTTGATAGCGATGTTGAAGGAAGTTACACAGTGTACAGAGACAACTCGTGTCTAAGCTCTGGCGGGACTTGCTAAACCAACAATAAACCAAGATAGACGGCTGAGGGAAAACATGGTAGGAGAGCGGAAAATCTGAGTTTCGGAACGAAACTGAATCTTGTGATAAGAGGGGAGAACTTGTTTTGTAATGCATGTCAAGAAAGAGTTTCGACGGAGAAAAATATTTTATCATATATCATTGCAAACATTTCGCAAGACAGTGATAGTCAAGGAATTTATAATGAATTATGCACTATCAAAGTTTTTAGGATAAAAAGGAGGAAGAAAGAAAGGGAGGAGGAGGAAAAAAAGGAGGAAGAGGAGGAAAAGGAGGAGGAAAAGGATGTGGAAGAGGAGGAAGAAGAGGAGGAGGAGTAGTGGGGGAAGAGAAGGGGCGGAAGAAGAGGAGAAGGAAGAGGAGAAAGACGAAAAAGGAGAGGGGATAGTGAGGAGGTGGAGGAAGCGAAGGAGGAGAAGAAGTAGAGTGAGGAATGGGAGAATGGAGAGGAAGAGGAAAAAGAGGAGGAAGAAGAGGGTGAGAAGAAGGAGACGGAGAGAGAGAGAGGGAGAGGAGAGGGGGAGGGGAAGGCGAATTAAGGAAGAGGAGAAGGAGGAGGAAGAGGAAGAGGAAGAGGAGAAGGAGAAGAGGGGGAGGAGAAGAGGGAAGAGGACAAGGAAGAGGACGAGGAAAAGGAGTAGGAGAAGGGGGAGAAAGAGGAGAAAGAGGAGGAAGAGGAGGGTAAGGAGGAGAAGGAGGAGGAGGAGAGAGAGAAGATATGGGAGGAGAAGGGGGAAGAAGAGGAGGAGAACAAGGAGGAGGAAGAGGAGGAGGAAAAGGAAGACGAGGAGAAGGAAGAAGAGGAGAGGGGGAGGAGAAGAAGGAGAGGGGGAGGAGAAGGGAGAAAGGAGAAAGGAGAAGGAGGAGGAAGATAAGGAGTAGGAAAAGGGAGGAAAAGTAGAAGGAAGATGAGGAGTAGGAGAGGGGGAGGAGAAGGGGGGGAGAGGAGAAGGGTGAGAAGAGGAGGAGGACGACGACGACGACGAGAAGGGCGAGGAAGAGGAGAAAGAGGAGGAAGAGGAGTGTGAGGAGGAGAAGGAGAAGGAGAGAGAGGGAGAGGAGAGGGGGAGGAGAAGGAGGAGGGAGAGGGAGAGCTCTTACTACGATTATGCCTTCTACAGACCTGTCACCCAAACTTGGTTGTCACAGCAATGAAGAGCAGTATGGACATAATACATGTAACTCGAACAAGTTCAGCTGGCAAAAAAACACGGCTCGGCTACCAACGTGTTTCTGCCTGAATTAACCCTCGAACAGCCAAGTTCATATTTTTCAGTTCAAATCAGTAGGGGAGATGTTGAGGTGGAATTTGAGTTGTCAATCAGAACCCCTCCCGCCCTCACTATTTTTTAAAAAGGTAAAAGATAAGAACTGGCAAGCAGGTTTGGCCTAGCTAATTACCTTCCATGACGTCATCTTGGCCGCCATTTTGGAGTTTCAAGAAATTTTGATTTTAGCAATGTTGTATCTCAATTTATCTTCGATTCCAGAGCCTTTCCCTTGGCAATGGGTAAACGTTCCACTTTCAAAGGAAAAGCCCTGGGATCGAGGACGTTTTATATATGAAATATTCAAGAAAAATGCGAAATCAGAGATAGTGGAAAATAGTGAAATAGTGAAATAGTTCAGAAGCTGTAAAAAAAATACGCTGAATGGTGGTCAATGTCTTCAGGGAAATTATATTAATTTTACTGTTGAAAATGTTCTTTTGGGCATCGATCTTGTGAAAGTGCACATTAACTTGCAAATATTTTACATAGTTATAAGTTATGACATCGTTCAATTAACGTCAAAAGATGCCCCCACTATGACTACAGGTACTGCAAATTTCATCATAGTTGTTTTAGTGCTTCAGGTTTTAGGTCGAAAAAACCTTTGAGTGTAGAGGGGTCAATTTGACGGCCATTTGGAAAAGACCGTTTAGCATCAATTCAGTTTTTTTTCAAACCCACTCCTACTTAATCTGCATCAAGACACACGTGTTCTTCGCGGAGAATCTTGAGATTAAACCAAAGGGTGGGCCAAACGTTACCAGGCATCTGGATCCAATAGCCTTTTGGTCTGTCGTGCAAGCTTTTAAATCATGAGAAAGTTTATAAAAACACTATTGACACCAGACGCACTATAATTGTCAATTCGGTATTTAAACTGTTTTGATACGGGTGTTTTCGCTTTTTGTTAATAATACTAAGTAGAGTTTAAAACAATTGTTAAAATACCCGTGTGGCCTTGTGTCAGTATGATCACCGCCCAAAGACATGCAGGGCCAAAATGTATTCACATCTCCTTTTATACCGAGATTTTAACTCCCCTAGTTCCGCCTGTTTAATTTTATAGTTTCTTCATGGGTTTAAAAGCGTTCATTCATCTTACTTTGTTATTAAAATTACTGTTTTTGTTGTTTTAGAACTTACAGTTTTACAGTGTTCGCCGGCTTGATCTTGTTGATGCCACACACACGGTGACCTTTCCTTTTTTGGCAAGTAAACTTTCCGGTTGAAAGATGGCAAAATAAGAGGTCCACGCCTCGAAGCGTGCAAGTGCCAACTGAACACAAGATGTATGCGTTCCCCCTGTCTCAAAGTTGCCCTTCAATGAGCCAGAAAGTGATGATAATCAATCAAAAGATCTAGCTAAAACTAAGAGTTGTCGCTGATTAAGATTTTTAGATTATGACGTTTTGGCTGCTCCTGCTACCTTCGTCAACTAAAATGATAGACGCCCAGCATAGTTAAGTCTCTTTCCCATATACTAGTATAGACGTAAATAGTCGCAAACGGTTTGCGGAGGAGTTTTGCGAGCCAACGCAAATCGTTTGCGTTAGTGGGAATAAATTTAACCTTTTGTTTCAAACATGTCACGTTTCTGACTGTGACGATCGCAAACAAGCCATAAAGAAAGATCTTTTTCTATCTTTATGGCAGAGGTGACGTGGGAAGTCATCTCAAAGAGTCTGTGAACGATCGCAAATAGTTTGTTGATCATCGCAATCATCCCTCCGCAAATCGTTTGCGTCTGTTTGCGACGATCTAGGTCTATATGGGAAACAGGCTCTTTACAATATTACAAAATATGTGCTAAAATGGTGCTAAAAATGTACAGCATGACAAAGATATACAAACATAATGTATTTAAATTCTCGTAGACAATAGGGAAAAAGATATATTTGTTTAAAAATAACGGAAGGTCCATTTAAGAACAGAACTGTATCGTCACAGATAAATTACGGTTAATAATCTGTTGATTTTACGCATTGAAGCGATGAATGGCATGGCTCCCAACTACAAATTCCAACTATATCACCGACCTTCTGCTAATCTACAGCAGTCGGCTGTGTGCTCTCAGATCTTCTACTACAATTTTGCTAATTGTATCTCCTTCCAAAACGGAATCTTACTTGTTTGTATTTTTTTCCGCATGCATGATTTGAACAATAGTGAAACTTCTATCAACAACAAAAAATGGAATCGACCTTAGCTTTCTTCCATTGCAGGTGCAGCTCTGAAACTCTTACAGAATTTGCTTAGTTATCTCCGACCATCTCAGTTTCTAGGACTGTCTCCTATTTTACATTCGAGAATCGAGCAGTTTCACCTGGTTGCCTCATAAATCCCAGAACTTTTAGAATTTTTAGTTCAAAGCAACAATTTTTTTTTCACATGACGTCAGGTTTTTCAAAAACTGTTTTTATTATTATTGTTTTTGTTTTTGTTGTTGTTATTATTATTATTATTACTACTATAATTATTATTATCTATTCGTGTAGGAAGTGATCAGTTGTGTCGAAATTCAACGTTTTGCGGAGTTTCAGTTAATGATAAACAACATTGTGTATTTTACATAACGCAGGAAAACAGGTTCGCTTTGGGTGTACACTCAGAGTAAAGTTGGTACACAGTCTCAAAACGTAAGATGTAGTGAATCTCTGTTGCCAGTTGGTTCTTCTTGGTAAAAAGTCTGTCTTTTCTATGTTTTTTCCTAGTTAAACCAGACTACAGTTAACACGGGGTCATTGCTTGGCTTATTAAGAGATTTACCAGGTCAGTTGGTCACTGCGGTCAGCAGTCAATCAGCAGTCAATGCATAAAGTTAGTTTAACGTTTTAACTGTGCGAAATTTAACTAAAAAACATGACAAAGTTGCCTAAACTAGTTTGCTGAAACATTTGGCCTCCCGATGTGCCTTGAACGCTGGTTAGCGGGTGCGTTGTTAAAACAATTTGCACACGCCTAAGGCGAGGTCGAAGGTGCGTTTTTGCAATTGTTTTTACTATTGAGTCTTTATTAACGAAAACACGGGCAACTGAAGCAAAGCCAGTCGGTGTCTAAAAGTCCGAATACTCAAGCTGTACGAGGCCAAAAACAGTTTAAATTTTGACGATTCTCCAACTTAAAACAAGTTTTGTTTGAATGAGTTTCTGAATGGATTATTACTATTAGATGGTTCATGCACAGCATTCGATATATTGATACTATACTTCGGGTTTCTTTAGTAGACTGAATCAAATCTATCGATCGTTATCTAAGTTGCAGTTACGAAGTTCATATGTCTGTGGACAGGAGATGCCGCATTGCCCGAAGGAAATTGGCTCCTTTTTAAAATCAATTTCGTTTATTTGCTTGTTCCAATGTGCTCTGTGGTGTTTCATGACATGCAGATCAATTCATTACGAAACAGGAATATGCCCTTTGACAAGCCGACGTAAGAAAGTCAAATGGTAAGATTAACTAAGCTATTATAATGTATTTTTATAGAAATTCTGGTTTAAAAATTAGAGCACAAGATCTTTCTGACTAGGGAGTAGTCGTCAGTATGTAACCTTAAAAACAATGCCATAGTCAAAAATGGCTTTGTGTTTAATTTCCATCTGTTACTGATTGATTAGCATATATTCTATTTACAGTTTTTTTTAAAAAAGGTAATCAGTATCATAATGAACTCTAATTCAGTTCAAACAATCATTGATATTTATTTGATAATTCGAAGTCAAATATTTGAACTGCCGACATTTTTGATTTCAATAAGTGTTTTGTCATTATTTTCTCACCAAAATCGAATCGGTATCTCAAATGGATTATTGATGCTGATAAACAATCACGTTTACCAGATGTTCAGCGGGTTATACCGCTAGCTTGTTGCAATCCTTTTAAACATTGTAGGCATTATTATCCTATTTTGTGTAACTACTGGTAGAGGACCACATTCTAGAACTGTTGATAGACCTTTTTTGGTTATTATTGTTTTTGTAGTAGTAGTTTTAGAGTCACATTGCAGGTCGCTTTCTAGTCTTCCTCATCCATACAATTTTAATGCTTCACACGGGGCAAAGGGCGCGGCAGGTAAACTAACTTGTATTACTATTAGATTAAAATAACAAAACAAGAGCAAAAACGCAAGTAGAAAATAACATGAAAAGCATCAGCAAAGTAACGCTCAGTGGCTACCTTTATGTGCAATAAGGCGCTTGTTAAGAAACGCTACCATTTTGTTATGCCTTATAGCGATTTAGTTTAAGTGCAGCTGCAATATCTACTCATGTGGCCGTTTACGGTTAACTTCTCTTACCTTGGGGGAGGGGAGGGGTTACTAGTGGGTAACCTTATTTCAGACCTGAAAAAGCAATTTTCTATACCCTATTTCAGACAAACCTGAAGATATCGACATCCTATTTGGACAAAATCTTGGAGCAAATTAAAAGATAAGGTTATGATCCACAGATTCTCCGCGAAAAACGCACTCTTCTCAAGACTATTCGGCAAAATGTATCAGTTCTTTTTCCAGACCAAATCGGCCTGGAAACCATACCTTAAGGGCGTTCTTAAATACGGTTATAAGGGAGAAAATCCATACTGGACTGATGACGGGAATACATGACCGTCGTACAATCATGTCTGTGGTTGTGAAAATTACAGGGTTGGTATCGCTTATGATACTAGAGACACAAAATAGGGTTTGAAATCCAAAAGTGTCTATAATATATCAGGGTGCCATGATCGTGAAAGAAAAAAATGGAAACAAGGGTCACTTCTCAACTCTTTTTTATGTTTCGGCACAGTTTCGTTTTTTGTATGTCAAATACATATGTATTACTATGTAATTCTGTGGTACCTTTCAGAGGGGGATAATGAAATCGAGCAACATCCTTACTAGTACTTTTTTGGGGCTTCTTCAAAGAAACTCGACGATTACCATTCCCATCCTGTCCGGTATGGGAGTCCCCCTCCCTCCCCGGGCAAAGTTATCTTCAGAACAGCAGTTCTGGGCAGTGAAAACTCAACTGGCCTGGGGGTGCCGCTTATACGTGACTTTAATTCAATACGGTAATCACATATGATTTACACGAATGACAGATCTACTCGAAAGTCTGTGAAGAGAGTTACAATCCAGAACATTTACAAGCGCACGTACAGTTTTCAAGTGTTGAAATTGTACCTCAAACGTCTAGCCAATGTGTTCTTACTTGTACACAGTGCAGCAGCAGAGTTTAATATATTATAACTCTAAACATTCCCCTTAATTGTTAAGTTTAGTGCAACTTCAATTTTAATATGACTTCATTAGTCAAAAGCAAGTTCAACTTGTTCAATTTGAAACCCAGTGCAACTTCAATTTGTTGTAAAACACAGCTCAACAAGTTATACAGTACGACTCTGTGATGTGATCAGCTCGAAATTGTAAACATGTATGAGAATTTGTTTATTTCGAAAACAAAATCGGTATTTCCCTTGAATTGTAATACAAATGCGAAACAAACATACTTCGTATCTGCAAATATTGCTTTATTTTGTGTCAGTTATCATTTGGGTTTTCGTTGCACTCGAATTCTAGGGCGTTTTACGGACGACTTTGCTGAATTCGTCGTGTTGAGAAACATACAGGGTGAATGGCAAAAACGAGCCGTCTCCATCGCCCAAGCCAAGATTTACCTTCTCAAATTCTGCCAATAGTCTTCCCGCCCATACTAGTTTCGGCTTCAAAAACAGTCGCACCGCCCGAAGAGAATTCGAACGGTGCATAAAAAACAAAGCCGTTGCTGCTTGGAGGGTATATACGTAAAATGAGACGGTCCGTTTCTCCTCTGTTCATATCTACCAATTTTCGCAAAAATTTTCTACCCATCTCATTGTCCTGATTCAGCTCAATTTTGTACTACAATAAAATTTAAGTGAAGTAACGATTTCGTTTTTGAAAAATATGTAAAACCCAATAAGAAAAACCCTATAATTTTCACCGGGTCCCATACAAATTATAATTTATATTATAAGTGTTACTCCGCACTGCAAGTCTGGTTAAGACGGTATCCAAGTTGGAAGTCACCATATTAGGCACAATGTGAAGTTGCATCGAATTTGAAGCCACACTAAATTTTGACTTTCACTTTTTGAGCTTGCATTGAATTTGAAGCTGTACAATTTAAAGTTGCACTGCTCAAATTTACAGTACATTCCCACTCTTGTTTCGGTGCTGAAAGGACTGAAAATGGATAGGACTGAGGGGAAAAGATTATAGATCAAGTATAAAAGATCTCTTACACTTTCTCTTTTTGACTCAATTACAAGCAGCATATTAAATCGGTCACTGATAGTGATACTACAAGTTGGTAAATGTTCAAGTATCAATATTTTCGTGCACGCTTTTGGAAGGTATAAGGGAGGAGAGAAAGAAATGTTATGGCACTTAACTTTAGTCTATAGACTTACAGTTGCAAATCACTTGACCTGTAGCTACGTTAAAGTATCATTAAAGTATGTCTAAATTTTGCTTGTAACTTTTTCGCCATAAACGACGAGATGCAGCAGAAGTCCCTTATCAAAAAAATGTTCAATTAAAAGGCCACTTTAAACCAGGGAAACACTCATCAAATTCAAATATCTTATTAAATTCCCCAAGCATAAATTTTTGTATACTTCAATTCTTCATATGAAGCAAAGCTGCCCGAGGGGCTTTTCGATTTTGCTTCACATAAAATGAATTACAGCTAATAGGCTATAATGGTTTAAAATTGACAAAAGATTAAAAAATCTATAACTATAACTTTATAAAATTTAAAAACTAGGGCTCAATAAAAGTGAGGTTCATGCGCAAAACAATTAAATTACTAATTAATCTCTAAATTATTGAACAATTAAATGGCGTTCAGTTTTGGACATTCATGAGTTCAGTGAAGAAAGCACTCGTTCTTTGAGGCACAGTTTTAAATGCATTATACTGCATATCATTTGTCTGTTATTCACTCAGTTGTGTCCATTTTATGGATTAATTTGTCAATTACAAAGTTTAAACTCTTATGCCTTATGGAATATTTACGCCAATCGCGACTAACGATATTTCATAAATTAGCAATTTGTGAACTAATTTAAATGCAACAAAATCACTGACAAACTCCACAATTTGAATGATTCCTAGAAATCGCACACTCTTTAACTAGAAATTGTACATGTAATAGGACTGAGTGGAGTCCAGTTCGATCTGTAATCATATGAGTGATAACAAAATTGGACGATCGGGAAGCGGGATTCTGATTAGTTTGTCATTATGATTAGAGACAGAAATGGACGACACGAAGTCCTATTACCAATTTATCATGAATATTACAATGTTCGAAGAAAAAAAAGAGAAATTGCCACCAGTATTTTGATTTGTTTGCAAAGACTCTGTCACTGTCATGTCAATCTGCTTAGAGTAGGACTCACTGCTGTTCATCTGAAGAAATGGAATTATTGGCAGGGGGAAAATCCTCCTTTTTGCTTGCTTCTGAGTGAGGTGAGTTGTCATAGTCATGGTGATTATTTGCTTGCTTGTGACTGGCTCATGAGCCAAAAAGACAGATTGTTACTAGTTTATTCTGGTTGCTGAAACAATTTTGTAATTGGATAGTATCCGATAACAAGTTCAGTGTAATCGGACAGTTGACAGAAAAATTAATGAATACTAGAGAGGTTAATAGACCAATCGGATTTGAAGAACTTGTAATTTTTATGATAAGTGAAAGTAATTAACCAGATATCTTGGAATGAAAATTTGGAGTAGATTTGTTCTATACGAGTTCAGTTTATGTTCTCTGATATATTGACGATCACTAATTTTTCTAAAAATCTGATGCATTTGATGAAAAGGTACCAGCTGATTACCTGTTAATCATTTTGTGGCAAAAACTTTAATGCAATTACCACAGCCAGGTAGTTCAGCGTTGAATTACTTGCTTGTCGATTAGATTCTTTGCCTGGAGTACTTCCTTCTTTTTCACTTTTTGCACTGCGATAGATGATTAATTGCACTGCTCTCGGCCTGTCAGAATGTAGAGGTTTTTGTCACTGATTATGTCCGTAACCCCACAATAATTTTGAAGCCAAGTCACATAGCAAGAAGACTGAAACATGTAAAATCAGAAAATTAGCAAGGATGCTTGTAAACATTTCTGGCACGGGCTGTTCAAACCTAGATAACGCTATCCAATGAGTAATTCCTTATCCCGCGAGTATTTCGAAACAATTTAGGCCTTAAAAGTTTTGTTCTTTGGATGCCTCGCCACTTTTCCTGTCTATGCAACCAGGCCTCTTAAATCTGCGAACAATTTTTTCCATCTTTCCATACAAGCTGCCACTAACTTTCAATAACTACTTCACAGTGTTTCAAGATTGTTTTTGATTATTTGTTTTCCAAGTCAACCTTATGAATTGATAAGTGGCGTAAAGATTTCTTGGAATCGTTAATTTTTATTTGAAAATTTGTTGCATAAAAGCAGATTTTCTGTTTCGAACGAGATATTATATTTCATACACATATTAACCACACATTATACTAAGTATGAAAAGTTCATCTATCTAAAACAATTCAGAGAACATATTCGTAAATGTGAAAAGCAAGTAAAAGAACCGTATATGAACATGAGTGGCTTTTTTACACTAGATTTTTTACACTAGATTTTCTAAGACTGGCAATTTTTACAATGTTCATTCGAGAACTGACCATATGAAAAACTCTTTTTCAAGGATTGGTGCTCAAATTTGGAACAGTCTCCCCCCCCTGACCTTCGTACTCAACCTAAATCCAAATTTAAGTATATTCTACAGAAACAGCTATTGCAAGTGTTGGTTGAGGAGGATGCTTATGTAGACACAACCGCTCTAATCAAAGTATTCTGTAGATATTAAATTATTGCTGTTTCTTAATTTCGTAAAAACCTCTCCTTTAATTTTAAACGGATAATTTTTTCGTACCATTATTTTTATCATTATTGTTATTTAACCTTTTCTCGTTTATTTTTAAATTAAAACAATTGTTTTTCCTATATCTTAATCATTATTACTATATTATCTAAAAAAATCATTGTTGATATTATTATAATAATAATTATAATTTTTGTTACCGTTAGTATTATTTCATTGTTGTTATTATCTTTATTAATATTGTTATTGTTATTATTAATATTATTAATGCTATTGTTGTTTATAATTGTTATCAGTAACACTGTAACTACTATTGTTATTATTATTATTGTTAGATTCACATGTTGTAAAAGTTCAAAGATAACTTAAAAAGCTAGATGTTGCTTTATGCAATTTTCGTCTTCTTTCCATTTTTGATAAGATATTTGATGAACTTATGCGCAACAGACTGATTGACAGTATGACCTAATTGAGTTCAAGTTTTATTAGTTCTTTTATGTTTAAATTTTGTAATGGTTTATCGCCCCCGGCCTTTGAGTATCTTTTTGCTCCTTCAAAAGCATTCATATTTACAATACTAGGCAAACAATAAAATCAGTCATATTACATACCTAGAGCAAGAACTAATTACGGCCTTTTTGATACCAAAATATGGAATTCAAATGAAGAAGACATTAAACAGCCAGTTTGAAAACATTCAAAGAAAAATTTATAAAGGGAGTTCATAAATGCTTATTAACTTCTATCTATCGTCATGATTGTTACTTGTTAAGTTTTATTACAACATTTGCTGTTCCTTGCAGTATTTTAACTTATCTTATAGGTTGTGTTTTTATGCTCGGCTCACGTACGCGTGTTTGTTTACGTATGTGTGTTTGTGTTAGTGATACTTAGTTGTTTTCTGTAAAACCGACCAAGCCATGCAAATTATAAATTACATCTGTAAAGTCTCTTAACCCATTATGGTTACTACAGGAAGCCAGTACCGCCCTTTTCACATGTCACTTTTCTTCATTTCACTTGAAAAAAACTGACTATTTTTAAGGGTCTGATAAGTAAAGAGAGATGTTGTTATTGTTATTGTTATTGTTATTGTTATTGTTATTGTTGATGTTGATGTTGATGTTGTTGTTGTTGTTGTTGTTGTTGTTGTTGTAAATATACAACATCTTCCAATGGTTAACCAAACGTGAAAATTGCATGTAAAACTAACACAGGTTTTCAACCTGTATACAGTTGACATCAGCTCATGGTTTAAAAACTCCATTTATAATATTTACTATTTTAGGATTGAGATCACCGCATGTGTGTACGTGGTGAGTCTATTTCTTTCTGCGAAACTAATCGCTAGTTATTTGAAGTGGAACCTCTGTCCTAGAAACACATTTTCAAATTTTTGTCTTTTACACAAGAAATCAAGGCTGCAAACGTCTCACTATCTATGTCAGGCTGAACCATGTATAGCTGCACAACTCAGATAGTATTAGCTGCACTGATAACATCGACCCGGCTCCCTACCTGCTCGGCGAAGCCCTCTATGACTCATATACAACATACAGCAAAATAAAAAGCAGTGTTAACTTTTAGTTTAAACAGTTTCAACGCACGGATAAAGAGGAAAAATATCTCCACTGTGACATATTTTAACTCACTCAAACTTGTTTAAAGTTTCCATGCCACTGGTGTGTATTCTATTTTACGGTGCCTGTTAAATCGGTTATCCCTCGTTATCACTGTGTATATTAAATACACTTGTATGATATCGTATCGTATCAGCACCACTCGAAACTACACGAGTTGTGAGATTAAATTTAGAATGAGTGAAATGATCGAAGTAATCAAGGCTTGCTGATCTAGCTGACAGATATTGTCTCTTTTTTAGATTATTATACACCAATTAGTCTCAACGATTCACCCATGTTTTAGCCATCTATTCACCTGACTTAATCCTGATTGCATCTCGGCAAAGTTATCAAAAAGATTGTAATGATAAATCTAGTTGAACAAAACTTTTCTTAACAACTACTTTTGTTTTCGTTGCTGAACGACTTCAAAAATTTCCTTTGACAACAGAAATCGATGCATAAGGAGTCTGGGGCAAATCTTCCGCGACCTTGCTGTTTATATTTTTTGAGAAAACATTTAAACAGGCTACAAGACTCTCTTATACGGACGGCAAATTCCTAAGATAAAATCATCTCGCTAGCTTCTGTTCGTGTGACAAATCCACAACCTATTTTAATCGGCATGCAAATAGTTATCTTTGTTCTTCTGCAAAGAAGTATTCAGAAACACTGCTACAGATGCTTCTCGTACATTGCTAATTTATTTAGCACCTGAGTGTGTCGGCACTTACAAAGCGCAAACTTATCTGTCGGATGAATTGTTTCCAAATCACAGACAATATTTATTTTTCGTGTGTCTACTCAGAAGAAGTAGTCATTTGCAGTAAAAATCTATGTAGGAGTTCATTTCTTTTCTTTCTTTGTAGTACCGTTCTTTGGAAGCAGAGCTGGTGGTGCGAGAAATCCGCTGCAGGATTTTGAACCGTCCAGGTTGTGTATAGCTGTACCATGACTGGATACCTGTGACAAACTATCATGTAACAATCAAAACCAGGTCTACGGCCCCATGTTTCTGATCTGAATACCGGCATTGGGTATCGGATTCGCTGTGACACATACAACCAAACAAAAACCGCGGGCGCGTGATTGCGGAACTATACGATTGCACACCAAGATCCAAGAGAATCAAAGCAAAGTCGCTTCGACATTAAACTTTGAGAGTGGAGTGATACAACGATGAACATGTACGCCAGAGGATTTGCGTACAACCAGTACAACTCTCCATATCCTGTTCACCCGCAGCCAAGTCCTCATGCTTATCGCCCATATATATATAACCCTACTCCTTGTCCATTCAATGCCTATTCACCGTCTAACCCGTCTCCTTGTTCGAGCTACAACCGCATCGCCCCGGTCGGTTATGCTACTGAACCTCTTGACTTGGCAGACATGCCGATGAGGCAGGATCTTAACAGAGTTATATCTCCGCCAATACATGGCTCCCACATCCAAGAACATCAGCTTCCTAAGGAGAAAGAAATCTTCCCTGAACCCATCGAGAAATTAACGGAAAATTGCGAGAAAGGTAAGGGGCTTTTTACACGATAAGCTTAGAGTCTAATGTGACGACTTTCACACCTTTTAAAGAACCTAATGGATTATCGGGTGAAACTTCCCGCAATAGTCACGTACCCTGATTATAGTTTATTGTTTTATGAGTCTTTGCAAAGTCATCATTTGGCACTTAAAGTAAAATTATTCCTTCATTTTCTACTGTTAAGATATAATGCAGAAATAATGTAAGATTAGGGGCATTAATCCTTGACGAGACTGGACTTATCTCACTAACCTAAGTAACTGGAAAGAAGGAAGGCTTGTTCTATAGTGTACTGTATGGAAGAAACTCTCTCAAAGCTACTGTAGTGTTTTGTTCAACATCTGTTCTCTCATCGTTGTCACTTTGATTCTTACGATAACGGAAACCCGCACAGACCTTTCGGAACTTATAAATAGATAAGCAAGCTTTGCGGCCAAAGCCTTTCTAAACTGTTTTGAACAGGTTGAAGACATTACAGCTTACGTTTAATGGTTGGTTGTAGTTTACACAGAAATGGGAGTCTTTCTTTGGTTTAGTTTGTTGTTCAGTGAGGTTTCTTATGTTTGTGTGCGTTCCTGACACAGTGCATGTCGCTGCCACAGAAAGATTTGGTTTCGATGTGGCGATGATAACTGGAAATTTATGTACTAAGAGTAAGGAACGATTACAAAATGTCAAGGTATTTCATATTAAAACACATTTTCTATGAAACAGTGATTTGAAAGTAAGTTTCACACTACTATTCCTCGCTTTTCTGATTTCCCACTTCAGTTAACGGGGATTTGGAAAAAATAGTTTGTATAGTTCAAGTATTTAAACTGAACGTCATTCAAACTTGTAGTAACGAATATTCACGCCAACGTTATTTCAAAGAGTTCAAAAATGTTTGAAGGAAACTTCTTTTATTACTTGACATTCTAAGTTAAATCTTACCATTACTTATCAATCGGGAAAATAAAATTGCACTAGGCACCATTTCGTACAGTGGTCTTGAGCAAATATTTGTGTCAATACAGAAGTTGAAGAACGCAAACTTGCTCGGTTAAAGCTTATACTGTATTTGTTGAAAAGATGAACTGTCGATATACCAACTGAGAAATGTATGTTAAAATAGAAAACAGAAAGTTTTAGATTTTCAAGTAATATACTGCTGCGTCACCCAATACGCCTACTGTCGCATTATCACTTTAAAAATCGGTATCGGAATATTCTTCCGCTATAGCTAAGTTTTCGCACTTCAAATGTTTCACTTTCTGCTGCGTGTTAAACTTATTCAATAGATACATATAAGAAAATATATCCTGCTTCACTCTTCAAGAAACCATAAATAAATGAATGACTTGATACGAATTTCATCAACTGATTAGTTTAACGTGCCGGACTCTATTTTTAGGGTGGGTGCGATTGAATGTATTCCCGAAATGGAACACATTTGAGAAGATTTCTGAACACCATCACGAAACAGTATAAGCACTAAATTGATTATTTGGATTAAGAAATCAGTAGGACGAACTTAAAACCTAAATCTGTTTTTCACATTTTGAGAAGTATACTGTTCCATCGAATTAAGAGATCAAAGCCGTTTGTGTTCCATATTTATGTTACGAAACACAATCGAACACACCCTTCGTATGCAAGAGAATGATTTTCAGAAAGATTTAAAAGTCTTCAAGACCTTCTAGTTGACATGTTGGTAAGAAAGGTTTCTTGACAAAAAAGTAACCGTCAAAAAAAAAAAGATTATAAGAAGATGGAGTTAAACTATTCTATAAATTAATATCTGAAACAGTGAAATTGAACGTCTTAGTTTTATGGATGAAACTTTTTATAACTTTGATTTTGTTTAACTCCAAAAATGAAATCCAAAGGACTGATTTAACTAAAGAAATGTCACTGGAAACATGGCATAAAGCCTTTAAATTGGAACCATTTTCAAAGTTAAACTGTGAGTAGTTTTTAACTGAGCTATTGAAATTCAGTTTCGCTATTCGGATAACTTGATTTTCGACAAAGTTTCCTTCAGTTTGGCCGCCTTGCAAACTATATTTTTGCGAAATAACCAAGTAGGTCAGTTGACTGATAACTTTGGGTTTTATCGTCCTTTATTCTTTACCCAAGCTTTTATTCTTGTTTTTGTTTGCTTGTCTACTATCGCCAACAACTTGCTGGAATCCGACTGCAGGAAGATTTCGGTTTAGTGTCATTGTACAAAAACCGCTGAAACATCTAAATCCTTTCAATGCCGCTTTGCAAGGTTTCATATCTATATTTAACTTTGTGCAACGATGCTTACAATCTATTTTATTATCTGATTGAAGATATAACAAAAATAGCACTAGTACATTAAAGACCGACAAATTTCGTAATTTACTTCTAAAAACAAATTACAACACCTATTGCGTTCACCCACAGTTTCTTTTTCGCTTTCTTTTTTTATCTTTTCCTGCAGAAGTAACTGAAGATTTATTTGTTCTTCTTTTCATTGGGAATCCTCGATATGTTCCTAAACATTTTCAAAAATACCTTAGCAAAATGGTTTAACTTGGGTATAGTTTAGCTGCGTCATTCATCAACTCTTTTTTGATTTCCGACTTTTTTGCGCTCTTTTGCCAGCAGTCCCTTTCAATTACGTCGGCAAGATCAATGATGTTAAAATCTATTATATTAGGCTGGAGGTAACGACATAAAGGCCATCAAAAACATCTGAAAATTCACTTTACTTCAAATGATTTGCAATCACCAGAATCGATAGAAAACACAGGTGTGGCGGCTATAGAATAATTAACCCAGGGGGGAGGTAATCACTCATGTTTAATTTGGGGTGGTGGAGTGTCGCCCAAGCGAAAATACCATTTCTACAGCCCATTTCAGACAAGATAAGTTACGGAGCATGGATAACTAAAACTAACAGTCCAATTAAAACCTTGAGGTTGTAACACAGTCCGAATTCTGCTTATCGTTTATTCTGAAATCTGAAGCAGAAGTCTCGGAGCAAATTAAGATAAAATTTTATGGTCGACAAAATCTCCGCTAAAAACATGCGTCTTTCCTGACTAATCAGGCAAAATGTATACCCTATTTCAAACCAAATCGGCCAAAAAGCCCTATCCTTTTGGATGTTACCTACTCTTATGGTCAGTTGTGAAGAGTATACCCCTCCATCGGGGTTTATTAAATAGCATTTTTTTAACAAAAACTTTGACATTAACTTGGTATGCGCGCAAAACTGACCGCATGTTCTATCCATATGCCATTGCCAGATTCCGATCGTAAAACATTTGAGTAAAATGAACAAAATAAAGTAACAGTTGTAGTTTTAAATCGTTATTGAGGGTCTGCCCTTGCAATTGACATATGGAGTGCTTAAGAAAATAAATTTCTCGTGGGCAATGTAAACAATAATAGAACGGGACGGCACTTGAAAAGTAACCGGCCATTCGCTAATGAACAAAACGTGTGTTAGTATATTGCACGAATGATCTTGTTATTGCAGTGTATCTTTCTGTTAATTGTGCTATATTAGGCCACAACAGTGTCAGTATCGGGCTGCACCGCATACTGGCAAGCAGATATTAGGACGCGTTCATTTGGCAACCATAACAACATAACAGGGACAAACATGGCAAAGCCGGAAAAGTACTCGCACCAGGAAACAATTGCTAATGACGAAACCCGATGAAATTTTTTTAAGTTGAGTTGTGTTTTGAAACAAAACTAACATGTGTTAGCCATTAAACTTAAGGAAAGTGTAATGTTCCGAAAGCGAGTTTTTCCGCCGCTTCTTCTACGGACAGACATTCGAAGTTCTACAACTTTGCAAGATTAGGTTGACATATATTGATTATTGGGTCAATTGAAGGATAACTCAAATTTGCCATGTTGTGAAAGTATCGTAGCAGCTGGAATGAGACTTAGGGCGAAAGAAAAGCGCAAAAGTTAAATGATAACAAACTTTCCGCCCGAGAATCTTATGAAGAATGAAGAGACAGTTTGCGGAATATACCGTTGTTGTCCTGGGTTGACTATATGGTAAAGTAATTTGGCGGCGCGGCGCTGTGACTCATCAAAACATCATTTTAAAATCGTTTACCCCTCGTTTCACTTTCCGAAGACATGATGTTATCAACTGCAGTCGGCGGAATTTGAATACAACTTTGAGGGAGACCGAGTCTATTAATGCGATCCATGTGAGAAACTGGAGCGAGCGAGTCAAATTCATCCAGATGAAAACAGTGCCAAAAGCCGACACGTATATTAAACGACACTTTATCTGAAGAGAAGATCAGTGTGACTACAAAATTACAGAACGCATATTTACTAATTTATTTATTTATTTATCTATTTAACAAAGACGAAGCTTTTAACAGTCACGAGAGGGTGTATGTTGTATATATGCGAAATGGAAAGATCTAATGCTTGCATTCGCCGTTTTGAGACATACCTTCACCATACGCTCCTAAAAATGTATTGCCTCAAAAATCCGCAAAATTTCTGGTGTAACAAAAATCTTTTACTCTTCTTTTCAAATATTAAGTTTATATTTTTGAAACCTAAAACCTGTCGCTGTTGGCAAAAGCGGAGGGGAGATTTTTCAGCATGATAGCATGAAAAAAATCAGTGAACATGCATAAGCGACAAGATTGATAACAGGAATCTTTAATGGGAACCAACAAGGAACATTGAGCGTTCCAAATGAGGACGGTTGCGGATACTCGTTCTGTACATACTGATCGAATCGTTTTTTGTTTCGAACGTTTGTTCCTTTTTTCTTCATGTGACTGAACTATATCATGTGGTGTTTCACATCAACACGTGCAGAAATATGGTGAACGAAAATTGGAGGGATAATAGTTAACGTAAGTCAGGAGTCGGCTATATTTGGAGCTTTCAAACTCTAACCCTGAGCAGTCTTCATATACCCCTCCCTTTTTTCCAATCATTTGGTGGGCTTAAAGTTGGCCGTGTGAAAACAGATTATGTTGGCAAGGGTTAACTGTTATAAACTTGATGTGTTGTGTTTTATAGCACAACGTTTACGTTTCATGCAAAAAAGTCATTTTCGAGAAAGATCTCTTTACATACCCAACACTGTCTTCCACGCCTTTAATAGAAGTGCCGACATCAACAGTATAGCTAGTATGTAAACAAGATTCGATTGTATTATTGTATTGATGCTTCATACTTCCAAAATTAATAAAGAAGAAACATAAGCAAGAGGGTTATAGGTGTAATTGAAGAGGGGACATAACTGTACAGCTTCATTATGCTCGCTTGGCTATAGATTTAAAGATACCTTTGGACCCTTCACCGTACGACCTAAGACACAGGTCGCGAAAATGACTCGACTCGTCCCAATTCACTTTCCTTTTCTGTAACTTTAGCTGGTTTGTAGCCGGTTTTCCATGCTGAAATTTTTATACTTCCGCTTTGGGTTTAGCCTGGGCAGAACTGACAAATAAACTCAGACGAGACTAGTCAAAGCAAATCTATCTGAGAAACTAACTGAATTGTTGCTATATTCAAGGATTGCTGATTGGCTGATGCAATGGAGCTTGTGGCCAATTCCCCAAACAAGAAGTCAGAGTATAGGCAATAGTAATGAATAGTAATAGTAAATAATGAAAACGGTGAAGAAAACGAATGTCAGTCTTTCAAAATAAATCGCAGGTTTAGAACAACAAGATTATACAAACAAGTTCTAACTTGCATCAGTTTTGAACATGCATGCACTAATGATGTGTCGGTGAAATCAATGACTAAAAGGAAAAGCCGCTTCTCCTCTAACTTAGCTATACCTTAGCTATACTTAATTGTTCAGTGACAATGGTAGACCATACCTGAAAGCCGTTTTTTTCGTTGCACCTGCAAAGCGGTCTATTGCACGAATGAGTGAAAACTATTACTTCGTGTAGTAACAAAAAGTAAGAAATCTTAGTGATTTTGTATTCTTTATACAATTTAAGCACAACTGAGCTGGCTCTCTGCATGGCAAATGACAATTAGCTCTAGCTATACTCTACCTATACTTTCGACTCAAGCATACGGTCATTATTTTGCCATATCTTCCCATAAACTAGCCGGTCATACTTTCCCCGAACCCAAATCAAGTTAATTTATGGAATAACGTGTCTTTTTAGTGCTTTTTATTCGTACATCGGCCGGTACGTACATATAAGGCATGTTTCCTCCCTCTGTCATATCTACTAGACTGTTTCAGTCTCGCTTTTATGTTTTTTGCTATTTTTCTTGACTTGGCACAAAAAACGGCAATAAATTAAACTAAACAAAGATCTCAGTAAGCGTTGGTAAAACCAAAGACAAACTTACTAATTTGGGCCGGAACGCTAATAGCATTGTATTCTTGTTTGTGAGTTTTCCAACCTTATTTTCTATTCTAAAACTACAAGTTTTATTTGGTGGTAGCATCTATTTGTAGAAATTTAAACTATAAATCATAAGTTGAGCCAACTGCTTTACAAAATTTATTAATGACTAGAAAAGCATGATTGAATATATATACTTGTCGCGGTATATTGCACAAACTCTACGGATTCATATTTTGATAAGCATCACACTTTCCGCAATAATCTCAAATTTGATAACTCTTACAGCAAATATTTCTTTTGAACAAAAGATTTTTAAAAATATTATCGAAATCTCACATTATTAAGTTACAGTTTTATCCCTACATACCATCTGAACTTGGGAGCGTTCCGTACACACTGATTCTCCTTTGATAACAGATGGATAGAGCGTGGTTTTGTTAGAGCCGTTCAGGCTCACCAAAATACCTTGACATGGTCGACAAGAGCCAAAATGTATGGCATATTTTAACTTCAACAGTGCTCAGTTGCAATCTAAAGACATTTGCGAAATGGAACCGTGAACTTCGCTAGGAAATATTTTAAATACAAGTAACAATTAAGGGCATTTGTTAAGTAACGGTCCCAGCAAAGAATGGCTACAATTAAATGGTAAGCTTTCGGTATGACTGAAAATACCATCCTTGTGTTCTTTGAAGTTGGCATAAATACCCAGGATAGCATAAATACGGCCAAAGTCTCAAATGTTTTTTTTTCGTTTCCATTAACCTTCGCACTTTAGTCGTGTCGGTGATCTTTTGTTGTACATGTTTTCTGTTAACCTGGTATCAGACTTTTTCTTTGTTCACTGCAGGCCGCCTATATATGTTTGTTGTGTGCAACCATTTTCTAATTGTTCACATGCTGTTCATTGTTAAATCATGTCGGTTTTACAAGGTTTCCAAAGTTATTTTTATAGGAACCCTCTTGAAGGAAGTTGTATGTGCGTTGAGCAAATGATATGTTCGTGAAAATCTGTGACTGATGTTGTTTTGCAAGATGGAACAAAAGTGTTCTTTGCATCTGCTTTTCAATGTCACCCATGTGTCCACCACATATTGTTCTACAACCACCCACCTACCCACAGGCACTGTGGAAAAGGGGTGGGGGGTGGGGGGCTTTAGTCCTCCCAATTTTTTCAAAATTATAAAAAGTTAGAAAAAGTTTCTTTGGCCCCCCGAAATTTAGTCACGAACCAGTTCCCCTCCCCCTCCCCCATCAAAACGTCGCTCCGCGTTTACTGCTGTGATGCGATTTCTATAGGTTTATATCAAGACTGGCTGTAGCTTATTTTAAGTTTGCTCAAAGATCAAGATAATGAACTGATTCCAATTCATTTGGCATTATGCCACGCAACTGTTAGTTTAGCTCATGATTCAAATTTCGTTTCCTTTCAGATTCTGATTCGCAAGAGAAAGACCAAGATGACTCATCTTCGCATTCGACAAAAAAAAAAAGGAAAGAAAGAACGGCTTTCACGACACATCAGTTGCGAGAACTTGAAAACGAGTTTACACGAAACAACTACTTGACGAGACTGCGTAGATACGAGATAGCGGTTAGCCTCGACTTGACGGAGAGGCAAGTCAAGGTTTGGTTTCAAAATCGTCGAATGAAATGGAAGAGAGTGAAAGGAGAGAAAAAGCCAGAAAAGAAGAATCCTTTGTTGATACAACTTGAAAGGGAAAGAGAACGCGACCGGGAAAGGTCAAAACTTAAGAAATCTAATTAACTTTTCTAGCTGTAGGGTTAAAGGCCAGATTACATGGAAGCGGGCCAGACTGTTAAGCGGGTGCATGCGCATATAAACAGTTTATCCCGGCTGTTGGGTTGAAACGTCTTTAACTGCGCCTGAATAATTACATTGCAAGTTACAGCGCAATTGGCAGGGAAAGACCCTCGAGAAAATCCGTCCTTCTAACCGGGCCTAAGTGGTAACCCGGCTGGCCTGCCTCCATTTTAACAGGCTTTATATAAGTGCTGTAAAATACTGACAGGTCAAATGTTGGCAAACCTAACACGAAACAATGCGCATTTCTCATCTGAAAAAAAATATAAAAAGCATAATATGTACCTGGGATTCAAAATGTGTTAAAGTGATGGAGCTCCTTACCTTGGCTAATGAGCCGCAGTGAATGGGCACGCATATGAAAGCTGAACCGAAATATTTGTTTTCAGTCGAGAGTGGACCGACACGCTGAGCGCTTGAGGGAAAGTTACCCTGCAAGAAGCACTCAAAAAGTGTCTTTTACAAAATGTTGCGAAACTAAGGAAGCAATACTGAGGTTGAAAATTAAATAGGAACGAAAATTATGATAATATATATTGGAGTATTGAAAACAGTTTGCACAGTCAAAGCAAGGTCCTGGAACTGGACCGGTAGAATGGAGACGGTTGCATAAAAGCTGTAGTCTGGCGTTTAATTGTTTAAATGGGCGCCTTTTCTTCTATTTTGTTGCCATTAGGGGGTTGGATGAGAGATTTCAAAAGGGGAAAACGTTCTTAGAATAAACAACACTGATCCTAAGCGAGCAAGTGCTACCTCCAGAATACCATACGCGCATTTACATTGAAATCTAAAAAGACTAAAACTTATTCAAAGTCAAGAAGCTTTAAAACAGCTTTTTTCCTTGCAAATGTCTCAAAAAATCTCAAAACACTGTACGAATCTTTACCCGCTCTTTGTCGGTAACGGTACTGAAGCTATATGATTCACGTTTTCGATTCTTTAAATTCAAGCTAAGATAACGAGTTCATGTAAGGTAGTTATGGGGGAAGATCCCCTTTAACCTCAGACGTTGGAGTAAGGTCAGACGTTCAGCTGTTATGCAATTGGACCTTTATAAGCAGCCAAAATACGTATAAATTGTTCATTCTTATATCCCAGCTGTACAACTCCAAATGAGTAAATTGTGAAGAAGCCAACTTCATTTTAAACATAAAAACATTCAGTATGTAAATATGATTTACACCGAGAAATTCTGTTACCTTCGCCGTCTGCCGCAAGCCATTGCAAAGGATAAATAAGTAAAAAATAAATAAACTTGATACTCTTGGGAGTGTAATGCAGACAAAAGATGACCACACTGACTCGAACAACGCTTAAGTGTAAAAGTTAATGACCGGTAATTATTAATTGCCTTGGGAAGGGCGAGGGGAAAGGCGC
>JAOBYE010714692.1:0-10910 GCA_025403585.1 Parazoanthus swiftii
ACACACGCGCCGATTTTTTATCGGCGTCAAAAAATCGGAGGTCTTACGACAAAAAATCGGCTCGTGTGTAGCGGCCTATATTCATACATGTATATGAAATACTAAAGGCAAACTAAAAGTATGTAGCAAATGAGTGTTGAAATTAATAAGTTGCATTGTACCTGCCTGTACAGCTCCAGTTGCCCGCTAGCTGAGTATGATCGATGTAATAATTCTCCTTTTTGATTTCTTACCCACAATGCAAATGGTAGAACACTGCTATTATGATAAGCTTACACGAAGTAGCTTCTTCTAACAGCGGCTCTTTTCGGCGAAATTTTTATTTTTAGATGATTTAGAACGTCGTGCAGCCCAAAAGAAGAATCTGAAAATCTTTCTAGCAAGAGAAGGTAAGGTTGGAAAAATGCTTTATTATACGAGCTTTGCATGCTGCGGAATTTTGTTTTGATTCTTCGCTAATAATGGAGTGGCCAATCACAAACATTAAACTAAAGTGACTGCGCTACTATTGGCTAGATATTTTTAATGTTTGCTCAGTTATCTATGTATTTTTCCCGGAGATAGGATGGGTATCTGCAAGAAACATCTCCTAACACGGGAGCTTTTCATTCCAAAATGCAGAATTTGAAAATTTTTGTCGTTGGGGACGGTGCAGTTGGTAAGACTTGCCTTCTCATCACATTCAGCACGGATAGTTTTCCTTCGGACTATGTCCCTTATGTGTTCGACAAAAGTCAGACGCCATCATATGTTCTGGAAGGTGTTTCGTATGCACTTGATTTGTGGGATTCGCCTGGGCAACCGGACTACGATCGCTTGAGACCTCGGCATTATCCACAAACTGACGTATTTCTTCTGTGTTTTGACATCGCCAGTCGGTCGTCATTTTCGAACGTGAAAGAAAAATGGGTTCCTGAAATAAGACATTATATGCCGGAAACCCCGATTCTGTTGGTGGCAACTAAAACAGATCTTAGATCGAAGTAAGTAGTGAACTGTTTTAAAATTTAAGAGGTACATTAGTTATAGTAAGGTCAGGGCCATTATAAAATTGATTTGATCACTCTGGGGATTTTTTTTAGGGGGGGGGGTCCATCCAGTTGGCAGATCAGTTTTGTTAAGGAAAATTCCAAAAGACAAGTTCCATTCTTGAGATAGCTAAGGATGATGAATGAAGGCAAGCAATGAATCTGGGAACCACTAGTGTTTGTACCCATGTAACCATCATTTGCCAAACTGAATCCCAGATGAATTACCACTTAAAGTTGACTGTCAATGAAACTGGAACTAAAACTCCTCTTTTGCAGATATGCAGACAGTGAGCTTGTCCCAGCTCAAGAGGCAAAGCAGCTAGCCAGAGAACTGAGACTTGAGTATGTTGAATGCAGTGCATTGACTCAAGAAGGGGTTAAGAATGTCTTTGAAACAGCAGTCTGTGGTGTGCTGTGTCATGCTCAAAGAAAACGAAAAGGAGGAATTGGGAGCAGGCTTTTAAGTTTTATTTTAAAATCAAAATCTTCCAAGGGCAAGTAAATAAAAGTTAAACAAATTTTGTCCATATTTTTTAAATAAAGGAAGCAATAATCAAATAACCAAGACTACATGTGTACAGTACATAATTCATTATAATGTGCATCCCTTATGCACTTCAACTTGAAACAACACATTAAAACTGAGCTGTTCAAGCATCCAAACAAATGTACCAAACTTTTCTCATGTTGATAAATTGAGGATATAAACCAGGGAATACACAAAACAACCATATCTTCAAAATCCAGTTGGACAACCTTAACAACCAGTCATTTATAAGGGTCCCAGGGACTAGCTGACCCTACAGCTCTGCAGTGATGGTGCTATAGCCCTGTCAAAGGTTATTTAACTTTCTTGTGTACATGGTAACTATGGATTTTCTTAAATAAAAAGCATTGCTACATGGCTGACTGATTTTGTGTGCTGTGATTGGTACATGCCGTACAGACCTCTCGCTCTTGAGTAGCTATCATTTTATGTTTTAAGTATTGTTCTCAAACAAAAAATCAATTAAATTGCTCCAACAACTTGACAATTTTATTAACGATGATGACATGCCTAGAATATTGAAATCAAATTGTGTCCTGAAAGAACTGTAGATGGAGTTACCGTAATTTGCAGTTAGTCTTGATCTGAGGAATCAATGCCATGAGCTTGTGTCATTCGATACATACATACTCGGCTGCCAAATAATCGTCCCAGGACGCTTAATAATTTTTAAATTTTTTTGCTTCCCGCCCGAGCTTATTAGGACCCCCCTTATTCAAATTCTAGTACAACTGTCAAGTGGTCAAACTTTTAAGATAAAGTTTATTGATCAGTGTCAGTGTTTGTCTTTTTAGGCTTTTCTTTGGATTACAGCATGGGAAACAATAATATAGAGTTAGAGTTTCAAAAATATATCTTTACCATTTATTAAATTTTTCAGACTTGTCACCACCCCTGTTTATTTTGACCTCCATTCTTATTTGGCAGCTGAGACTACATACATTTCAAGTGCTGCCCCAGGGACTGGGGACTATGTCCTCCCCCAAAATTTTTCTGAAAAGTGCTCTTTCAGAAAGCTTTTACAGCTGTACCTGGGTCTCAGAAGAGGCTTGTGCTCATCAGTCACACGTCCTTAGGAGTTTAGCTCGTATTAAATTTCTCAACCATCACAAGTCAGTTCTGTCTGAGTAAGTTAGCCTGTTCAATATTATAACTAATAATTGATATGCAGAGCATATATGTCCCAGGACTCAATTTTCATCACAGTGTTTTTGGCCAGTCCTGTCTTGATTATGAACATACATGTACATGTAAAGTCAAAGAAGTAGTAAAGGATTGGATATATCCCCTGTTTATCACCCATACCTCAATTTGCTACGTGCTCGCGCCGACTGACACACCAGCCAGCGGGTTTGGATTTAAATAAATGAGAGAGTCTGGTAAAGAGTATAGAGTGACCAATCACAAACACGGAAATGAAGAACTTGTGTTTCTATTGGCTGGTTATTTTTAGCCTGGGCAAGGTATATAAGCCTGGCAAAACACGTAATCTTCTGTTTTGAGAAGTTTGATATAAAGATGGCGGCAAAGTAGGGAATGTTAAATTTGTAAAGTACTCTCTACTGAATGATCCAACACACTAAATTTCAAATGCAGAATTTGAAAATTGTTGTTGTTGGGGACGGTGGAGTTGGCAAGTCTTGCCTTCTTATCAGCTTCAGTACCAACAGGTTTCCTTCTGATTATGTTCCCACAGTTTTCGACAATTATGCTCCGTCTTATATGCTGGATGGAGTATCCTATACCCTTGGTTTGTGGGACACGGCTGGACAAGAGGACTACGATCGCTTGCGACCTCTGTCCTACCCAGGAACTGACGTCTTTCTTCTGTGTTTTGACATCGCCAGTCGTTCCTCGTTTTTGAACGTGAAAGAAAAATGGGAACCAGAATTAAGACATCACATGCCGGAAACTCCGATTCTGTTGGTGGCAACTAAAACAGACCTTAGATCGCAGTAAGTTTGTTTCTTCACGATGTTATCTTCTCGAATCGTCATGATCATGCTCAAATAGTGCTAAACTATTCCGACTTGCGCGAGATAATCCCGTTTTTGCTTGGGAATCCCGATGCATGCATGGTCGGGTACGAAAAATTATGAAAGATGCCTTATACCAGTTTGTTTCATTGATTTGATTTTATCAGTTGTATCGTAAGTAAAACATGGCGGGCGCATTCTTTATTTGGGAAAATTTCTTCTTGTAAAGAACACGTCCCATGTCCCAAAATATACCTTGGAGGCGCATTCTTACAATATCCCAAAAAATCTATACTCGTATAGTCTATAGCTATCATTCTTTATCTTCACCGTTTGGCGTTTCTTATGATAATAATTATAATGGTAGTCGATAGATTAAGTTTATATATTGTTGTTTTCGTTTATATATAAAATGATGAATGCGACCAAACTTTCCCAAACTTTTGCTTTTTTTTTTCTTCAGGGGGTGGGCGCTTACTCAGTCAAATACAGTATTGCTAGAGTTTGACAAAGATTGAAACTGAAGACTACTCTTTTTTACAGACATGCAGACAATGAGCTTGTACCAGCTCAAGAGGCACAGCAAGTAGCCAGACAACTGGGACTTGAGTATGTTGAATGCAGTGCCCTGACTCAAGAAGGGGTAAAGAATGTTTTTGAAACAGCAATCCGTGGTGTGTTGTGTCATCCACGAAGACAACAAAAAGGAGGATTTGGGAGCAGGCTTTTTGGTTTTGTTTCAAGGTCAAAATCATCCAAGAGTGTTTGTGAACCAGAGCCTCCCATTATGCCACCTGCAGGTTTGTTACTGTTTTTACATGTAGCAGTATAAATTTTAATCAGTTTTTGATTCGTTTTGTTGTTTGATATTGTGTAGGTCTTGCCCCGTGGATTGAGATTCAGTCCTCAATTTTTGCTGATGATTGGAAGAAGTTGATGAATGAAGCAGACTGTGCAGATGTTGCTCTCCACTTTCAGGACAGTACAACACCATTGCAGGCTCATAAGGTTGTTCTGAGTTCAGCGTCAAATGTGTTCAAAGAAATTTTTTCAAAATCAATGCATGCTGTTCATTCATTTCCAGAAAATTTTATTGAAAATGCATCCTGCACTTGTGTAATTACTGACGGAACAGAAAAGAATGGAGCTGCAAAGGAAGAGTGTGAAGGGAAGTTGGAATTGACATTTAACAGCAACATATCCAAACAGTTTTTTGAGCCAGTGCTAGAATTCCTCTACACAGGACTGCCTGGCTTTAATGATGACACAGAAAAAATAGTCATTGCAGAAGTTCTGAAGCTGGCAGAAATGTTTCACCTGTCATGGCTGGTTAAGATTTGTGTCAATATTCTCAAAGAAGAAGACTTTCTCAATCCAAGCATTGGCACTTATCTAAATGATGAAACAGGCAAGGTCATGAAGGAGATGTTTATGGACAAACAGCACCTGTCAGATGTGGTGTTTTGTGTGGAAGGAAGGCAGGTTTATGCTCACAAAGCAGTCTTGATGGCCAGGTCAAGTGTAATGGCCGCTATGGTGGGAGGAGCCTTCATGGAGGGTATCACTGGACAGGTACCTTCTTTGCATGTTTATTGCTGTCCTGTTCTTAGATAAGGGGATCATGGTAGAAGCACAGGGAACCCAACATTGCAAGACAGTTCCTTTCTTTGCCAGATTGATCAGGAGAAGCCCAGAGGGTTGGTTTTAGGCTTTTTATTTAACATTAGTATTTTTGAGCACTAGATGCACACTGGAAACCCTGAATAATTATGTACACTTGTTTCATATGAATTAATAGTTACATTATAGATTTTGACACTTTTTGAGAAATGAAACTACAGCCAGATAAGACAGTAGTCTGCAACTTATCCATCTGCAAGTCACCCTCAACTAGAGTGATTCTTGAGTGTTAGAAGGTTGACTTAAATATAAAAAAGTTAGAGTTAGGGGACTTCTATTATGAATAAACATAAGGTGCCTAATATTACGTTTTTTGCTAGTATGGATTAAAGTGTCTTCTGCAGATATGCAGGTATGATTCAGCTATTGTTTTTGAGTTACATGATTGATCTGATTAAGTTATTTGACTAACAGATTAACATTGGAGATGCTTCTGTGGAGAGTTTCCTGGCAATTTTGGAGTATCTCTACACAGACCATGCTCCTATAGAAGAAGGTGATTCAGAGGAGATCCTGGCATTAGCTGATAGGTTCTGTCTTCCAAGGCTTGTGTCACTCTGTGAGTTGTATATCACCAAGAAAGTGGATGTTGCTATCAGGGACAGAGTCAGTGATGGTGTCAGCGATGTCATCAGACTGCTTCTACTGTCACAGGTCAGTGTATGATAAATGTTACTGGTAATTGATATGTTTTACCAATTTTAGAAAAAATATTCTTATTTTTTGCCCTATTCATTGAAAAACTCGATGTACTAATAAGGACAGTTTTTGAAGGTTAGATGATAATTTTTTTCTTCACCAAAATTTCCTTTTTACTTTGTTTGTTTTTACTTCTACATTATTTTAAATGGCTAACATCTGTATTAACCAGTTCATACAGGTCCCCAAATTTGGTTTTTCATCTTCAAAACTTTCAGTGGATAATCTATTTCTTTATTCTCAAAACAAATCAATACAGATCACTATCTATTTAATATTTACCATATATGCTTATGTATAAGTCAATTTCACCCCACGTTTGAAGACAAATTTGACACTTTTTAGGAAATTTTGAAATAAAACTTTATCTATGAACTAGATATAAAAGTTATTGTAAAGAGGCATTTTTGATGTATAAAGTGGGAAAACACTGAAACTAAACAAAGGAATGCATTATTCTAAATGATTGTGTGTGCAATGGATGTGCTTTTGGCATGTGCTGATTGACAGGTTTGCTTTAGTCAATTAAAAGTCCAACCATTAAAACTTTTGAAGTGTCAACAGGTATTAGCTCTTGCACATAGGTCAAAGTCGATTTTTGTTATTTTTTTCACATCCTAAAAGTTTGATCTGTACATACATGTAAGTGTGTGTGGTCTTCTAACAAGAAGAATTTTCTAAACAGAAATTGAAGTAGTTAAAGTCCTTAGTGAAAAATCTCCATAAGTCCTCAGAAGTCCTTTCAAATCCATACAACTGGGGAAAGAAATGAGTGTCCTTCTCTTGATCTCCACACCCCATCTTCTTCTTACTCTTTCTTTGTCCTTGAACTACCAAATTTGGGGTTAGATCTTGTAATTTGTGGAACAAATTGTTAACTTTTTTTTAAAGAGATAATTGTTTGTCTTGTTGCAAAGTCCATAACAATATCATGTAATTTATCTGGCCTACAGAGGCCTTATGTGTAAATTTTACAAGAAGTCTGCTGGAGTTACAATGCCGTAAAAACCCTTGACATACAAATGAAAATATCAACTTTGGCAAAAAATTCATCTGTGAGCTCCTTGCTCGTTGAATGTGCGCTTTGTCTCGATATTCCTATATTTTGCCCATATTTTCAGAGCTAACAATGGAAGTATTTATACACTGAACATTTGTTCCCGGTAGTGATGACAACCAAACTATGTTTACTGTCGCCAGGCTCACAACGCAAACCAACTGGCCAGGTGGTGTCTCCACTTTATCTCCACAAACTACTCGGTGTTTGAAGGCGAGGACGAGTTTAAGTACATTCAAGGAGAGAACAGAGCTTACGTCGAACAGCACCAGTGGCCACCAAAGTCTTATTATGAAGAGTTGGAACTGTACAAAGAGAAGATAGAAAAATTTCATGGTGTCAGCGGCGCTGGTGCTGGAAAGTGTAGTGTGATGTAAATATTTTAAAGAAACAAACTTTGGGCCTGTGTAGGGCCATTAATTTTTGGTTTTCCGCCATTATAGGACAAATCGATGAACTAACAAAATAAATGAACCAACCTTCATCGATAAGATACACATGAACAAGGGCCGCAAGATGTGGGGGAGGGAAGGGGGATCAAGTGCCACTCCCAATGATCGAAAAGAACTTTTATTTGCACTGACGTCATGAATATTTTTTACAAGTTTGCTTTTGAAAAGGAGTACAGAATTTGAGCACAGCTACTTACAATAGCTAAAAGGGGCTAATTTGTAAAGCAACTATGGTCAGTTCATTGTTTATTTATTTTGTTAATATGCACACAATGTGGTATGCGTATTGTTGTCTCAGCAAAAATACAACGATGAGAGAACCAGTCAGATAAAGGGGTTTGCAAAAGACCACGCTAAATCTATACTAATGCTTTCCACAACGGCATGTTTGTTCTACTTCGTTTTGCTATCAAAAACACAGCAAAAAAGTACTAGCTATAGAAATAGTGAAAAGGTTTTCTACTAATGCTCCCCGTTATGGTCTCTTCAGTACGTCTCAAGCATTTCAAACTGACTACATTTTTCTACATTTTAACAGTACTTTGGTTGTTATTCCAAAGCGCGTGCATATCGTAAATTCCAGCTCTCGAGTAAATAAAGTAAACTGAATAGCAAAGAGTGAAAATCATGTTGTTAGAGATACGAAAAAGCTCAAAGTTTACCGAACGTTTTACCGTTTTTGTTATAACAACGAAACAAGTGCATGGACGCGTTCTGAGCTTTTGTCCACTGGTTTACTATCTTTACACATAAATTTATTTTTGAGTATAGGAAATACCGCCGCTCGAGAAGACCTAATGAAATATAGTGCAAGTAAGAAAAGTGGTGTTTTTTTCGAGAACTTTTAAGCATTTTTATTACTACCTAAAAGTAGTAGTCCCCGTTAATACCACATCAACAAAAACACACCAACTTTTTGAAAGTTCCCGATAATGTCCAAAGGTTTTCTGTAGAAATCTGTTCGAACAGTTTTTGTAACATTGGATTTAAATTTACAGTTCTGAGAAGAAAATAGACTCCAACGAGTTTTTACACCCGCGGATAGTTGAATACTACCCCGTAAAAGCAATTAGTTATTGATTATTACTTAATCAACTTCTGAAGCGTTCTACCATTTGTATAATCTACTGAGGGCAATTAGGAAATACCTTGCTAAGAAAACTACCGAGATTCTTGAACATACACAAATTACCGGCTTTGTACATACCTTTCTGTTTAACGTCCCCGCCCGCTTCCTTATTCGAGGCCGTCTCCTTTTTTTCTTTTTTTTTTTTAATTTTGAAAATGTGATTTTAAAATTGGAAAATAAAATATATTCTTAACTCTTATCTCGTCCTGTTGTGTTCTAGTTGCAAAGTCATAATTCTGACGCTATCAAAAGCAAACAAACCACCTTCGCGGGATGCATGGATGATGCGCTACGTGATGTTTCAAATTCGATCGATGCGCTACGGCCGCTAATGTTTAAAAGCTGTAGCATTGCAGTGCACTTATGCTGGTCATCTCTTGCGTGAACGCTTCAAACTACTATAGCTTCTCTAGCCTTTTCAAAGCTATTGAGTTGTTTAGCCATCATGGTTTTTGTTTGTGCTTCAATATGATTAAAACATATATAAGGTTATAAAGCCTTGGTATGCCAGTACGTCAAATTCGACTGATAGTGATAAACATGAAGCGCGACAATTAAGAAAATGAAAAAAGGAAGGTCGTAGATGGAAAAGGAGGTTTAGTCTGTACTATCAGGCCCGCAGGCAGGAATTTTGCTGGGGGTGCAAATTTCGTTAACTTGGACTCTTAAAAGCTAAGTTTATGGGACAAACACACTTATGGCCGTTTCTTTTTTTGTCGTTTCAATTTTTTAATTTTACCGCATGCCTCGACTAGCTCTGCTATTTGCAGGTTTGTTGATTTTTGTAACTTTTTTAATTTACCTTAATAAAGATTGTTGTTGTTGTTCAATTTGCTGGCTGAGCACAAACTGTTACGAAAAATCCTATTCGGGGTTCTTCATCGTCTTATTGAACCTCCAAATGCAGATCTTTTGGGGTCCTTGGGGGAAGGGGGGGGGGGTTGCGTACGCACCCCGAGCAACCCCCTGCCTACGGGCCTGAGTATTCAGTATTTTCCATTATCACTATCAGACGCAGTTCTCATAATTTAGAAAAAGGAATGACTTTTTGACGAATTGTGGGAAAAATACAAGAAACGTTTAAAAAATTTTTAAGAAAGCCGCCCTTGACCCGAGCAACTACAAATCTCAGTCTCAGCCGAGAAGAGGGGGGAAATCGTTGTTTATTTTTAAAAAATTTTGGAAGTGTTTTTGAATATATTTACGCTTTCAACTTTTTTTCTGCCAAAGATTTCCTGAAAATCAATTTTCGAAAATTTTCAAAAACCATTTAAAGTAGGTTCGGAAAATTTCCGAAGGTTTCCACAGATTTTGGCCGATACACGCCGCGCTGTTGAAAGGTCTGGTAAAGAGAGGGGGACGTATGGAATGACCAATCACAAACACGGAAATGAAAAACTTGTGTTTCTATTGGCTGGTTATTTATATCCTGGACAAGGTTTATAAGGTTTATAAGTTTGCATGCAAAGCCTGGCAGAACACGTAATCTTCCTTTTTGAGAAGACCGATATATAAACGATGGAGGTTCGTGTTCTGAGACGTGTTTAGTTCGTAAATAAGTAAGCAACCGATCCAAGCACGTTTTAAGTTATAAAAGTTTTTCAATATGCAGAAAATCCTGGCCGTTGGAGACGGTGCAGTTGGCAAGACAAGCCTTCTTATCACCTTCACTACTGACAGCTTTCCTTCTGAATATATTCCCACAATTTTCGACAATTATGCTCAAACTTATACGCTGGATGGTGTATCCTATACCCTTGCTTTGTGGGACACGGCTGGAGGAGAAGACTACCCTCGCCTAAGGCCTCTGTCCTATCCAGGAACTGACGTCTTTCTTCTGTGTTTTGATATTTCAAGACGATCGTCATTTTTGAACGTGAAGGAATATTGGGAACCAGAATTAAGACATTACATGCCGGAAACTCCGATTCTGTTGGTGGCAACTAAAACAGACCTTAGATCGAAGTAAGTTTCTTCGTATTGCACCTATAATAGGTGCATTAGCCTCCTCCGCAGGCAATATGAAAGTGAAATATGAGGCAGATAGGGTGAATGATGGTTACGTAGGCTAATGTACTGTATGGTTAATGAGAGTGAATTAGGAAGGGACGAGCGGAAAAGCCACCCCTCCTCTTATGCATTCCTCTTTTTTCACCTCAATGACGTTAACTCTCATTAACCATACATTAGCCTACAATAACCATCATTCACCCTATCTGCTTCATATTTCACTTTAGCCGTTTAGAGTTGCCTGCGAAGGAGGCTCTAGGTGCACAATGTTAAGGACATTAGTTGTCATGCTCCCTGTATGTGCACTGAGATGGGGGGAGGGGGAGTTG
>JAOBYE010714703.1:0-10909 GCA_025403585.1 Parazoanthus swiftii
AAAGTTGTTAAAAGCTGAAGCCTAAAAAGCTTTGCCTTATCGATAACATACCTGCTTTTGCAGTTCAAATGACAAACCATCTGATTCTTTTAAATATATGGGTGTTAGTTAAAAATATTTGTAGTGAGTTAACATAGTCACACATTCATCGAGGCCATTAGTTTCGGTTAGCTCAATGGGAACTACTCAACTAGTAATCGTGTTTTTTAGGTGTTACCTATATCAAATGTTCTTCATAAAGTCGGTTCTTGTATTTTCAGCAAAGTTTTCTCATTAATCAGTAATTATATCTTAGCTCAATCAATGTATTGTGATCTCGCGATAATGCAAAACAACCATACATTGTTTAGAATTTGGCTGTCACTAGTTAATAGCGGAAAGCCCGATAGGGGAGGGATTCGGGTATGTCTCCTTTTCCATGTTTTTCCGATTCCAAACCATATACGTTTTTTCAAGATTACAAAATATAGTTTACAGTTTCAAGTTAAGTATTAACGTGGAAAAGTGCATCTTGAAAGGAAGTTACGAGGTTGGCTCTACTGTAAAACCCCCTGAAGGAAAAATTAAACACACACATTCTAAACACAAAATGAAAGTTGGAACAATAAAATATATGAAATTAAATTCCTAAAAAATCTTTAAGTGTTCTTTTAAAATTTATTAGACCTGTTAAATCAACTGTTTTTAGATCCTTTAAATAAACTGTTTTGCATTTCCCTCTAACAGATTTTAATAGAGTTTGAGTTATCAAAAGTTCACCCTGGTTATATCAGAATTCTATTTTTTTTCATCAGATAGAATTCCAAGAGGTAAAAGATCAGAGCCATAGTGTGACAGATAAAAGCAGAGTAGTTCACAATGTCTGCATCAACACAGTCCAGCTTGACGCAACCTTCGTCCGACGCGCAGCTTTTCGAACGAGGCCCGGACTGGAGCAAGGCGTTAGTGGAATGGGGGTTGTTTTGGGATATTCACAACATTGTATATGGGTCTATATTTAGCATGATATCGCTTTATATCATTCGCTGTGCCTACGTCACCTGGAGAAGACAGATAGAAAAACGAACTCCCCAGAACTTACAGAACCTGATAATGTTCCTGTTATGTGCTTCGCGCGCTTTTGTTCTTTTCGCCGACCCGTACCTTCAAGGAACACTGTTCACGCAACACACGTTTATGAAACTACTGTGGTATCTCGGTGAGCCTGGCTTAGTCTCAATACACTGTCTGTTGATTATGATTGTGGCGACAGACTACACGCCCAACACATTGCTAAAAAAATTGAGTTTTGCATTCATGATAACCCATTATGTTGTGGTGACTGTGATCGTACCTGTTGCAGAGAGCTACCCCACAGAAACACAATTAGTGCTGATTTTTCGCCAAATTCTCTTTCTAGTGTGGGGGTATTTCATAGGAGTCAATGTCGTCCGCCTTGCTTCGATATTATGGAGGAAATTCAAGGAAGAAAGTACAAGTAGGGGTCGATTCCTTGTAAATTGGATTTACGCGTGTGGATTGTCTTATCTCATGTTGCTGGGCCTTCACGCCTACATCACGATGACGGAGATAATACATTACATTTATCCCAATACAGGATACACGGGGGCCTGGAAATGGCTTGCTACTCAAACGGCAATGAGGTTGTTCGAGATCATTTCTTGTGAGTTGGTGTTGACGGTGTTAGCAAAACGTCACGCTTTAGCAGCTTATCGCGAAGAGACCCACGAATACGAAGGCTCACCTGGTATCTCAATCTCAGAGGATTTTTATGATTTCGCATCCTGCGGGTCTTTCCATAGTGTTGTATTCACTGGCCCAGCCAATGAACAACCGACTGTGAAAAGATTCACCAATACGGAACCGCCTTTCAGCAATATGCTATCCAATCAGAGCCGAGGTTATTGCGATCAAGATTCTGGTTCGGCACACTCTTACGATAGCGCAAAAACGGATCCAAGTCAAAAAGATGTAAATCAAGATGACAAATCAGCTAAAGAAAAAGATAATCATGACTTAATCAGTCAGATCGAAAAGCAAATTTTTGAAAAACGAAGAAACAAGGCAGAGTTGTACCAAGTAATAGACGAGACAGCTGGCATTCCAGAGCATACCAAAAATGAAGAAGAAGACACAGACAATGATAGTTAGGAACAATAGGCGTTGGCAGTAACAAAATCTTTGTACATTAGTTCATGGTGTTGATAATATTTTCTTGTCTTGAGTTAAATTTGGTTCGAATTCTTTTGTCCTCCTTTTTTCTAAAACACAACAATTGCTAATGTTCAAGTTATTTCACGTACTAACATTTATGCACGGCATAACAACAGAGTTAAAGCTTATTGATTTGATTTATCAAAAACGCGAAAAAAAAATAAAAAGACAAAGAAATATATACGCAAAACTTTTGCACTGATTTTTACAGTCCTGCTCCCGGACACAGGAACAGCCAATACTGCAAGAAAAAATCCCTCTTTCACCACCGTGTATATCTCCAGCAGTGCATAAACTGGGACCAGCCACCTATATTGGGATATTACCTCAGGCCATACAAAATATACCCGGTTAGAAGCAAGGGAAGCCATTGTGTATTTTGCGATATTTAACGGGTAGTTTTCTTATGAAATACCGCGGGTCATGCTGCTTGTATTTCTTCGTTTACACGCTTATCCAAAAGCTCGTGTGTATACGCGGAGAATACAAATGATGCGTGACATGCTTCATGGTATCTCACTCGAAAGCCTTACATAACTGCTAAGGTTTTTTTAACTGAAATCTAAAACGTTCCTTCATTTTCAAAGTATCAGTAGAAAAGCTCAGTTGCAGTTGAACACTTCCATATCAGTAAAACTAACTAGTTTTCGAGGTTAATTGTTTGGTCGCTAACAGTCTCATTTGAAGACTTCCTGACTAACGGCCGTCATTCCTTATGCTACTCTTCCATATTGAAGTTTATGAAAACCGTAATCGTAGTAAAGGACGAACCCTTTGATATGGTTAGGAAGAGTTGAAGAATTTTATAAAACTGCACTAAATGATCCAAAAAATGTAAATAGAGTAAAAATATGTAGCCAAGTTATAAGTAGAAAGATGCAGCCGAGGTCTAGGGTCGATAGAAAAAAACATATTACTAGCAAATTGCTCTTCCACTCCCTCTTCCTCTTCTTCATCCCCACCGTCCCCTCCCTATGTACTCTTATGTCTTCCCTCAAATCTAAACAGATATGGTCGACCCCTTCAGGTCTTGCATGTAGGACCTAGTGTTCCAAGCCTCCGTACGTTTTTCCTTAACTTGGAAAAGTTTCAAACATGGTTATTTTTTTATCGTTAGAAGAGTTTCTTTGGGAACACACGCCGTTTGGGAAAGCAAACTCTCCACCAAACCAGTCGAACATCTGAAAGATTAGCAAACTGTACATGTGCTGTTTATTTCCACCGTGAGCGACTTTTTTCTTTCTTGCCGACGCTTCTTGCTGTCATGGTTCCGTTCTTCCTGGAATCGATCAGGATGTATTGAATTCCTTCCCTCTCGAGTTCCCGATCGGACTCGTCCCGTTCAGAGATTGACTCACAATTCACACAGCTTTTTATCATCAGTTTGAAGCTTATGTCCTGTCCTGTGTACAGATACTGGATCATAGCACCCACCACAGCCATCAACAACCAGCCAAGTAACATGGCCAGGCCTAGAAAAGTCACATAGTCAAGAAAAAATTTTTCTTAATAACTATAATGTGTATTCGATCATGTGTTGGATGTTTGGATACCTTTCTATCAACACAGCAAGTATTTATTAATATTCGTAATCAATAATCTATTTATAACATTTTTACCTTTCCTGGTTGGAACTGATCTAGCACTACAGTTAATTTCGTTACTTTCGTAGCCAGAGTTATGGATTTCCAAAGTTTTGAAACTAGCAAGATCTTGTGAACTTCCAAATACTAAATATAAGATCGTTGAAGCTTCCAAACGTCTGAATTCGAGGTTTGAGAAACTTGCGAAATCTTGAATTTACGATCTTGGAAAGTTTCAAGAATCTTGAATTCAAGATCATGCATAGACATTTCCAAAACTTTGTATTCAAGATCTTGAAAACTTCCAAAATCTTAAAAAAAAGGACACATGAAATTTAGGAGTACTTAGATCACGAGTGCTTTAATTTCCCGGCTACTTGAGTGCTTTTGTCTCTTTCCATGCAAGTGCTTTTAAGAGCGGATGGACATAAAAGTTCTCCTGTTGAAAACTTTGACAACTAAGGAAAGTCCCTTTTGCCGTCGGAAGACCGGTTAGTTCAGCATTTCAACATCGGGTGGTAATAAATGCCAGACAACCAATGAACGTGCAACGCTCTATGCACCTACCGATATTATATTCAGAAAATCCTGCCACTGTGAAGCAAGTTGCTGAACAAATCGCGCGTCTAACACCTTCTATCCACATTATTAGGCAAAGAAAAATTGCCAAGCAAGGCACACAAAGGTGGATCATGCAATATCATCTAATGCAACTTGCAGTGCTCCGCTGCTGCAGGCGCTGAACAGCAATCCAAGATATCCTGAAGATCCAATCAGACCTGACAGGTGGTAATAAAGAACTGATAGCTCATTTCCCCAATCATGCGTGATTTGCGCAGGTTTGAGAGCTTGCTAGCTGGGCATCGTGTTTTCAGTCCTGTTTTTGGTTTGGACGAGGCACTTGAGAACAAAATCACGAGACGTTACAAAATATAAAATAGAATTAGGCTTACATTCATTTGAAAGATGAGAGTCAATGTGCAATTTCACAGATCTTGTAGTTTCAAAAGCTTTGGATATGGCGTGCATTGTCTGTCGAAATACTGTTCCCAGAAGATCCGTAAACCCGGTATTGGCGAAATGATCGATACCTGGGTTGAGAAAGCAATAACACTTGGTCAATAACTAGTATGTCAAGTTCAAGTTAACGTTGCAGATTAACAGCGTAAGTAAAATTGTTGTCATTCTGTTGTCAATTAAGTGTGTCAGGGATTATTTTCTTTACAATATTGTGCTTATCTGTTAGTGTGTTCAGGCCCGTAGGCAGGATTTTTGTTGGGAGAGAGGGGGGTGTAAATTTCTTAAACTTGGACTCTTAAAAGCCAAATTTATGGGACAAACACTTATGGCCGTTTTTTTTAGTCGTTTCAATTTACGGTAGCACCAACTGTAATTATAACGATAAACCTATTCGCGCCTCTTTATCGTCTTCTTAAATCTCCAAATGCGGACCTTTTCGGGTCCGTTGGGGAGGGGGGTGCCTACGCACCCCGCGCATCCCCCCCTGCCTACGGGCTTGGTATTAAGTAAAGTCCGAACAGTTTGATTTAGTGTGTTATAGTGTGCTGCAAACTATTTAACATTAAATGACTAGTTTCTGACTCGAAAACCTAACGGTTAAATCGGAAACTAAACATTCTTACTCTTTATTATATGATTAAAATTAACAAATTCTACGTATAATACCTCTCTATCATAAATACATGTACTTATCTCGCAACACTGTAAAAAAATTTAAAAATGCAAATGAAGAATTGAATTGAATTGATACAAACTAGGATGAGAGTACTTAAAACTGAGTGACACTTACTGATCAATGACCGAGCTCTGAGTACAGTTAAGAAAGCAGCTGCATATCATTTTCTTACCTTGAAATACGGCCAAGGATCCGAGGAAACTAGTTGATAGTATCATAAAAGTCCTCTCAAACACCACGGCCAGCACTCCACAAACAATACACAGCCCTCCGTACAGTGCATAAAATGTAAGAGCGCTGACCAAAGGAAAGAAAGCAACAACAATTAAAATAAATAGAAATCTGCTCATGAAGCTTTTTTTACTTTAAAAGTTCTTGACTGCCGGAAAAGAAATTAGGAGCAGTAAAACAATTCAGATAGAAAAGGTAATGAAGATTAATAAGCAGACACGTAATTTCTCAAGAGTAAAGTTGTAGTAAGATTTTTAAGACCCCTTTGCAACCGTGATGCTTTGCGAGCGTTCGGAATTGTTTACATCTTATCAACATGAAAGTTTTGTTTACTCGGTTTCAACAAACATGAAGTTGTACACTCTTATTTAGTGGGGAAAGAAAAAGGAATAAAAACTTGATTTTCTAAAGTCAGAATTCATTGAGTCCCAAGAAATCAAGTTACATTCTATGGCTTACCTTGTTAAATACTTTGAAAGCCATAATGCCACAAGCAGAAGACCAATGACCTGATTATTTATTGGAAAGACAAAGTTTGGCAGTGATACTGATGGACGTATATGGTTTTTCTATGCATAAACACCCCAGTCCTTAAAACCATTCGTTGAACAAATTATAAAGAAACTCAGAACGCTGCGCGTAAATACGACAGTTGATGAAGACGTTAGTTTTCCAACTGATCAAAAAACCTTGTTTGTTCCCTTTTAATACATTTATATACATGAAATTTGTCCTTTTTACAATTTGTCTCACATTTTGTATATATTTTTGGAGAGACCAGGCAGTTTTCCGCCCTGTCCGAAAAGCTCTGAAACAGCTTCACGCTTACATGCAAATAACCCGGCCGAAACGCACGCTGCAGTAACAAGTATAGAAACCCAAGTATTACTTCTCAGCCCTAAAAAGAACCTTATACACATCAATAACAGTTACCAACTTTTATGTGTAAAAATCGGCTTCGTGAAAATACTAGGGCTCAGAGTTAAAAACAAACATTAAGAACAACAGGTAGTTGTTTCAATGTGTCCCCCTCCCGAGGTTTTTCAATCTAGAGAAGTATACCTGTTGTTAATTATGAACACATCTTTAACGCTGGTTGGACGACGGCATCATATAAAATTTATTTCAACTTTCGAAAAAACGGAGTTGTTTTAACAAAATCTCAGTTGTTCTACCTTCTTCCCTTCAATTTCATTCTTGAAACTTTCCTATTCGAGCCTATAAAAATATGTTTTCTACGAATTTTAAGAAAACGTGCTGCAATTTTTCTAAAAGGAAAATTTTCAAAAAGCCCTACAAGAGTATTTCCAAGTTGGCGGACATGTTGTGAAATAACTGTTGTCATAGCGACTTGATTGTTGTTTTCATGGAAAGATAAAGGTGGCTCCAACCCGTTTTCCATTTTGCTGCACCACTGAACTTTTTGAAAGCCTTTCCCAAACATCATGATGGATTCGTACCAGTTTTTGTTAGCTGGTGTTACAACAACGTTTTAGTTTATCAATCCTTGTACTACCACAGGAAACTCTGTTTCCATGGGAGTTCGGTAGGGCCTCAAACACGCCCTATTTTTAACATTTGATTGCATTTTACGCAAAAATTAGTCGGTGAACTTCCTTTTTTATTTCATCAAAATTAATTTTACATCAAAGCGCACATTTATGGAAATTTTAAAAAATTTCTGTCAAGAAGTTTTGGCGCCACCTTAATTTTTTTAAATTTTTCGAGGCCTTGTCAAGTTGCAATGGTAACACAGGTTTCTGTGGGAGAGCAAAAGTTGATAAATTTAAAGGTTATAGTAACATCAGCTATCAACAAATAGACGATCTACCTCTACAAACGAGTAAGCCCTTCATAAAGTTCAGTGGCAGCGAAAACTGTTTCGAGCCACCTTAACTCAAAGGATATAAACTGAACCTCGGCCAAATTTGTTTGGTTTTTGTAGAAAAAGTCTAATACTCACCAGCCCTACAAAGAACCCCATACAGAAAACGCCAAGTTTGTAGATGTAAAAAGCCACAATCGCCGCCAGGAAGCCAATAAGAATGCTGACAGCTATACGAGCTGTAAGGAGAGGAATAGACATCAAAGTCTATATACAGGTACGATTAAAGCCGAGCTTGTATTTGTGTAAGTCTTTCTCAGGACCGCTGTAATTTTCTTTGAGTTAAGAAAAACAACAAAAAGTAGTAACTGTTTGAGACAGATCAGGGGAGTCAGTGGCCGAGTGGTTAATGCTCGTGCCTCCCACCTCTGTGGACCTGGGACCCAATCCTGGGCTGACGATCTCCTTCTGACTCCAAGGGTTTTTCTCCTGGTTCTCCGGTTTTCCTCCCTCCCTCCACAAAGTCAACTTTCACGCCAATATTTGTGCCGTCAAACGATTAAACATAAGCCACTGGCCAGATTGGGCAACCACTCCCAACGTAACGACGTGAAATAAAGTTTACCTTGTTTAAGAGTTTACCTTTTTTGATCAATGCTTTGAGAAGCACATTCGTCTCAAGAGTAAAACCACAGCATTTAGTTATCTACTTCAATTTTTTGTACAGTTAACTGATTATTTCGGTCTGTGTCGGCTTGATATCGTTAGTTTCTAATACAACTTTACAATTGTCTCACTCATACAAACCTTCAACTTTTCCACGGTCTCCACAGCAGACTTCCGTATCAAATACTTGAGGACTGAAGATGTAAAACGAGCCACAGCTGACAGCAAACGCCGCGACAAGGACAGTTGCCTAAATACAACATTATAACATTGAAGTAAACGGGTGACCAGTAAGCTTTAGTCGACCGAGTTTCCATCGTTTTCGTCCCAGTGCGAGCAAAAATGGCGGGAAAAGTTATAGAAACAGAAGCTCAAAGTTTGAACTAATCAAGGCGCCATTTTGAAAGTGAGCTCGATAACCTAGTAGCATACAAATGAGGCTTACACGGAAACTGACTTCCGCTTCCTTTGCTTTTGTTACTAGTACAAGCAGGGCTTGAGGGTTGACAATGTTCAGTATTAGCCACTCGCACAAAAGCGACACAAACCTTTATTAGTCTGTAGCCTAGCAACCAGACAATCAACCCAGCGAATGTGAGAATGACTGCAATAACGGTTTTTGTCGAGCTGCAAGAAAAAAAGAGGTTCTACCTCGGTATTACACCAACGACTGACGTCACCCAATCTGACTAACTTCTGACTGGGTTCACCAGTGGCAAAGGCAATAAATCTCCCCCATATTACTCATATATTGGAAAATATGCTTTAATTATGGGAGTTAAATTAAATATTTCAGGTAAATAAACCTGACGTTAACCAGACGTCGAGCACGTTTATGACGTAAATTCAGCTCCAATAATTGAAGTAAACTTTATAGAGTATGAGTGTAAGTATGCACCGTATCGCCAATCCTCAGCCGTAGAACGAAGCTTCATTGCTCACACTGTGACCTCATTTGTGCACCTCTCAGGGAACCCTATGACGTCAGTCGTGAGGTACGTACACCGAGGTAAACCAAAAAAAATGAGAAGAAACCAAATTAAGTGCAACTGTTTTCGCACCTCTGGTTCTGGGAAGGAGGGGAAAGGTTAATTCAATACACTGAAGGTTTTCTGTAAGGAATTTACTGACACTGACACTTCAACTCTAGTACTAACAGTCCGTTGCACTAAATAGACGTTACTAAAACGATCAATATTTACAATATCTACGGAAAGCTTGACGTTTTTGATTGTTCAAATCCCCCAGCCTTCGAAGATGTATAGATTCTCACACTTCCAGACTCGTGTTGACCGTTCCCCGACGCATGACGACCATTGATCGTTCCCTCTTCCCGGTTTTAGTAACGTTCCATTAAAATCAACAATTCGGACACCGATATTGCTGATTAACGGTGATACTGACGCTGTTACACTTCGCATAAGGTCTGACAATGACACTGACTGAGATAAACTAACACTAGAATTGAAATGAATTAACGCAAAACATAAAAAATACTTAGCACTGCAGAAGTTGTAAGTTTGATTGTTTGCCTGAACCATCCCCTCTCTTCTTTTCTCTCGTTTTCTTTTCCTCTCCCTCTCCACCTCTCTTTTAGCGCTTGCTACGCAAGCTAGCAATTTTAAGGAAGATAAACTAAATTTATATAGAATTTCTCATAAAAAAGAACGATCTAGTATTGAAAATATCAGTGCGTCCTCAGAAATAATTCTTTTTGAATGGAGTATTCATTTAGAGGGAGCAGATAATACGCACACTGTGACATGTATTTTTAATTTGTTCCTGTGGATCTGCCAAACCAGTTCTATCCTTCTGTATGTTTGACGGCCTTTCTATATATATGAATATTTCATAAGTGCTGTTACGTTAGCAAAGTTGGCGGACTGGATCTTCGTTCATCTCATATTCAAACTATTTAACCCTTAGCTACCCTTTCCTTTCAGGAACCTTAGGCCACCCTTGGTGACAGAATCTTTCAGTTAGGATTTATAGAAACAAAAAGGCTCTGTTAAATTTGTCCTAACTCATTATCCAACTTAAAGATGAATTGCAGCATTTTCAAACAGTTGTGGGGTGCTATACAGATCTTCGTTATTATTATTATTAATTATATTTACTATTATGTTATTATTGTTACAACAATAATTATTATTATTTATCGAGGTTTTATTTCTATAAACCATTATTACACTGATTCGTTTACCTGTTAAGATGGGAGTAATGCTTATAGGTGACCGATTGCCTGAGTCGATGTATGAAGTCTTCAACATACTGGCTTGGTGTTGCGTTACTTTCGGTAACGTTGTTTGGATGGCGTGACATTCCAAAGTGACCTTCAGCAGAAACAGAACTGGACATTCTGTTAATAAGACAAAGAACGAGCTCTCGAAAAAAATTATACTTAAGTTTGTGAGCACCAATAAGACAGAACTTTCACCATCCCATTCACATTTTACAGAAACGAGCACTTCGTGCAAACATATTCCCAGATCGTAAGACCAAAAGTAGACCTCTGTTTCAAAGACTTTCGTAAGACCCCAAGTAGACCTCTATAAAAATTTCAAAGACTTGAACTACTAAACATTTCCGAAATATTTTAAGCAAATGAAAGATCTTGGCAGTAAAGTACTCAACTTAAGCAGTTGAGAATAAGGCCTGAAAAAAATTCAGGCCTGAACGGGAATCGAACCCATG
>JAOBYE010714736.1:0-10909 GCA_025403585.1 Parazoanthus swiftii
AAAAGTTAAAAGGCTAAAATGTGTACAAATAAAACCGAACGTTTTCGACTAAAAGTCATCATCAGGGTTAAAAAAGTGTTTGCCGCGAGTTTCCACCGCTGATGATGACTTTAAGTCGAAAACGTTCGGTTTTATTTGTACACATTTCTGCCTTTTAACTTTTTAAAATAAATCCATTGTTAATAGAAAACTATATTCTGGATTGGTTGTTAAGGTAGAGAAGCTTTCCCAGCTCCATCCTCCAACTGATAAAATCTGAAGCCTCAGATTTGCAAATTTGAGCGGCAAATCAAACAACTCCATCTCCAGGACTCTTTTGAACCCTGTTTCCATGGCATTCGCATTTGTTACTAATGAAGTCTTATAAGCGTTCAGCTTTTACAAAAGCAAACCTTATATCAAGAACTCTCTGCCCTTACTTATTCTATTTTGATTTCACTGAAAAACTTTCTTCATGTTGTTCTTTGTTTTCTTTCTAATTACACTTTCTCGTGAAACATCAATTTTTGTGATGAAGCATCTCAGTTCCACATTACTTATTTACTGTAAACGCTCTAATAAGCTCCCTTCTCTAGCAAGCCCCCCCACCCCCTAGAGCCTCAAATTTGTAATAAGCCCCCTGTCTAATAAACCTCCCGTCCCCCCTCCCCCCAAAAAATGGAAAAGGCCAAAACAAAACAAACTGAAGAAGAGGGAATGTTGAAAGACATTGCGGAGCTTCAGATTAATTCTGAACCATGAGAACGATGAGTTGGAGATTGCGGAAGTATGAGGACACATTTGGACACGAGCAATCGCAGCAGCTTGAATAAACTGAAACAAATTTTTCGACTCCTAATTTAGAATGTGCTCGGTCACCTTCACCTACCGGTCGCTGGCGAAATCCCAATTCCTTTAATTAAAACAGACTGCAGTAATTGTAGCTCATCATAACAGCTATTTTGCGTCGTTAAAATTTCCGAGTTTATTCATCGAATGTCCGTTCAATAGATCGCTGACACAGACATCCAGTTGTCTTGTTTCGAACTCTCTACAAAAGTATCCATATTGAAATTTTGGAACTTTAAAAATGAAGTGATGTTGCTTACTAACATTTTGAACGATTTTGTTTGTGAACTACATCTTCAGCAAGAGGTTTTAGTACTTTCTATCTTGCATGCAAGTATAAACTATCTATCTTGTTTTTTGTAAAAAAGATGCTACATATTCTATCATTATTCTATTTATATTTTAAATATTTTGTTTTATAGTTTAACTTTATTCGTATTTTCCAGTCTCTTTCTCGGCACTTTAGCTGGAGGCCAAAGCAGCCTCGTGTAACTCGAGTTCAAACAGAGTGAATGATGGTGAAATGGCAAAAAGTAAATGAAGTACCCCACAAAACTGAGAAACGCCGAAAACCCCAATGTATACCCTCTAAACTGCTGACATTGCTCACAGGATTTTGTCGGTGATCACAGAATGATCAATAACACTGGCTAGAACAGCTTTACTACGCTAAGGCAACATACTGACATACGAGTGTCAGAAAATTGAATCGTCCAACACACATGCGTTTGCTATATATGGACTTAAACGTGTGTTGTAGTTGCAGTCTCCCCAGGGACCTGTAAACCGTAATTGGTTCAATTAGCTTTTGTAATTGGTACACATGCGTAAATACTTAAAAGCTCATTAAGAGACCGTCAAATATTAAAACTGTATTTACTTTATTATAAAAGCAACTCGCTGCATGCAAATGATTTATTGGCTTTGTAGACTTGGTCCATCACGAGAGTCCATTTCTCCAGTTTGTGTTGCAAGTGGCATTATAATCCTCTTAGATCATATTAAAATTTCTCATCCCCTCAAATCATATAAAGTCCTCTTGTGGAATCCAGCTGCAGAGTTAATTTACACGGATCAATTCGTACCCGCTGATCCTTTATCTCGACGTCATGTGATATTGCGTCTCTCTAATACACAAGGAATATAGACAGCAGGTTATGAACTTCTTAATTGGCCTGCAGTTATATTAATTTGTACTTTTCGACCCCAAGTCCATTTTGAATTGTTCCTATCAAATTGAGCAATTTGGATGCACTTCACAAGCGAACGCCTTTGTAAAAATTCTAATCGTCGTAAATAGTCGCAAACACAATACCCGAGGCATATAAAGAGTCATTCTTGTATGTTGCCATTGTAAAATGGTCGCTGTGCGGACTCCAGTAACATTGACTAGCCAGTTCGATTCCCTGGTCACGGATTGCTCCTATAAACACCAAGGCCATGACTTTATACTGGGAAGAACATAGAGATTTTACGCTTTTCTCGATCATCTGACTAATAAGGCGACATTTCTCCGCACACGTCCTCGGACAAAACTCGACTAAGTTATCCAGATGTGAAGCGAGTACCTTGGAAATTATTTCTTTTATCCGTGTGTTACAGAACTTCGCAGCAGTTTCTGTTTCCTGAGAAGTACGAACATCAAAATGCGTTTGCCCGTTCTTTTCGTGACTGGCTCCAGATCCGACTGCTTCCGAGTCGTTGGTTTTGTGAATCACACGTTCACTCGGGATGTGAGCTGAGTTTGGTACAATCTTTATTTCTTCGTCCCACGTACTAGCTCGTAGTCGAGGAGAAAACATGTTCAAACTTGCTTGACTTTGCTTCTCTTGTAAGACTTCAACTTGAGTCGTTTTTATGATACTTTTGTCGTCCACATTTACAAGAGTCGCGTCGGTGGTTAGCGACCTTTTTAATTTCGGCTTGTTCCTGTGCAGAGTCCCCGATAAAACAGTCTTCCCATGAATTGCATTTGCTCTTGGCCTTAAGTGTAATGTTAGCTTCTCCGCCATGAGTACGTGAGGTCAATTTGAGCAGCTTACGCAAATTCTTTTCAAACTCCCTGAGCCAATGAGTGAAAGAGAACAAGAGATTAACTTTGCGTTTCGTCTGCGGTACGGCTCATTGCTTCACCTCATAACTTCAAATATCGAGTGGAAGTTGAAATACAGCCAAATCACGACTCTTAACATGTCACTTCAATGTTTACACTGCAAGCAAACAGTGTCTGGAAAAAATGCACTTTCAAAGTCCAAGCCTGCATGCTTCGCTTAACTCGAGCAATAAAGCGGCCGGTGTTTCTAGATGGTTGTGTCTTCAACTGATAACTTGATTCTGCGGGTGACCAAATTAATGAATTGTTACGAACAAATGGGGACGAAAATATCGTGTGATAATAAGCTTCTTATGTCCACTAGAGCGTAAAGAGTTACTAAAGAAAACAAAAATAAACACTTTTGTGAAAAATGGGTGTCCAATCTCTCATTAAAACAACCTACATCGGTAGAGGCGTAGTTGTAGTTAGTGTAACGCCCATTTCAGCTATTCAGAGCATTCTAAACCTTGAGGTGGCCTCACAGATTATAAAAAAGGAATCCTTCCTGTTTCCGAGTCGATTTTCTAAGAGGGCTAGAGACAATAGCAGTTGCTAGCTCTGTAAAAGCAATTTCTTAACAGCAAAAAAACTCTCAGTGAAAGCTTCCGGTCGGAACATCCGCTTATTAGCGATAAGACGCACGCAAGATCTAATCTCGATGTTGCACCTGCGCAGAACAAGGTCCCCCTTGTTTATAAAATAGAATTTGATATGATGAAAGCTCTACTTAACGTGCCAAATTTCTTTAGGTAAGGTAAGGTAAGATATCGGTTATTTAGATTGTATTTTTTTACAAAATATTGCCAAAGCTTTATACATTTACAGTGTCCGCCAGGAGTGCAGCTTTTCAGCAACAGTCGTAGCACAATAACAAATATAGATATTGAAACAGAGAATGAATGAACGAACGAATGAATGAATGGATGGATGGATGGATGAATATCTTTTACTTCAACTTAGTTCCATGAAAGCCGAGGTATTTAAGACAGTTAACCCTATCTAACACGGGACTTTAGTTTCAATCGGAGGGAGTCCTCGTTACCGGGGGGGGAGTGCTCGCGGCCTGTAGCTCTTAAACTCGTATAGAGGTGACAACTTCTCATTGTAAGCAATTTTAAATTACGTTTGGTGGACGTATGACGAGGCGTCAGAAAATCGCCATTTTGGATTCTGTGCATCTGCATGTGCATCTTGGATATTTCATAAAGGTCTTAATTGACTCAAATTGGTGGAAAACTGTTGGAATGAAATTAAATTAGTAAAAATAACAGTTTCACAGGAAGAAAGCAGGAAATTGGAATTATGAGAACAATCCGTAGGTAAATTTTGGAAAAAAATTCGCTGACACGTCGTTTAGAAACTGATTGCCGTGGGAAAACGTTGATTAGAAAACAAAACTTTTACACATAAAAATGTTCCTTAAAAAGTTTAGGAAAAGTATTAAAACTTTGGAGTGCCACATTTAACGGTCGTTTTATATAGAGAGAGAATGGGCACCCACCCCCCCCCCTCCCGTGTAAGATAGGGTTAAGATACCGTACTTCAGTAAAATACATAATATTCTTTACAACTTTTAGAATGTGAAAGGATCTAGCAAAATTTGCATTAGTAAAATGATGTATTAGAATGTTTTCACAAGTAAAACGATGGTCCTTTTATTGCCATGGCGACGTCCTTAAAATATTTTTACACGTGCATGTAACAATATTTTCATAATAAAGTTTTTGTCGTTAAGATTCAGAAATAACTTATCGCTATCACGCATAAATTCTCGACGATTGAAAACAGTTAAAAGACCTGCTTATTTAATAATAAAACGACCAATGACTTTTGCTTTTCACTGAAGTCTAGATATTTTGTTTTCCGTTTTTATATTTTTACTGTATAATATTTGGTATTGTTTTTAGCCGTAGTTCTAACGATTTTTAAAGGCATGCGTTTGCATAAGTCATAACGTAGTTAAGAAGATTACAAAGTTGTTCTTTTTTCAGAATATTTTGGAGAGCTTGATTGTGCGACTGTAAAATAATTACGGCCTTATAGAGTTTACCATTTTTAATAGACAACCGAATTTAAGCGTATGAGTTTAACAATAGCAGTGAATTAACCTTCAAAGGATTTATGTTTGGTTCATTTGCAAGGTGTTGAAAATTTTGTGTTTTGATTGCGTCTTATTATAATTAATAATTTTCGTTTTGCCGAAAATTTATCAAAGTCTTTGTGTTTGACATCCGGCTGACCGCACAATATCGCTTAGAAATGATCACAAAAACAACTCCAGCAACCAAAATCTTTCTAAAACAACTTTTCTAAAAAAAAAGCACGTTTCCACATACTATGCATAACATATATATGTACAATCATTTTTCAGTGTAACTCTAAAAGCACTGCAATACAGTTCAGTCCATGCTTTGTGAAATAAAATATTTATACTGAGGTAACACGTTTCCACAAACTTTCACAGCTGGAGATCTTCAAGCAGGTCTTGGTTATTCTTTGAAAACTCCAAACACCGTTGCCACAGCGAAAAGGGAATGATTTTTGTAGGTTGATGTAGAGAAGTTATCATGAGACTCGTCCCAGAGAAACCGGCTCGCCATCAAAAATCCTTGTCCATTACTTTCGCCAATACACACGTTGCAGATAATTCGAAATCTGTTCATTTGAAGTTCTTTAACGCGGAGCTTAATTTCGTCTGACAACATAAGGCATAACTCTCTGCAAACATCGGCATTATAGACTTGATGAGCAAGATTTACCTCCAAAATGTCATTCATAATCTCTTCAATACAGTGTCTTTGAAAAAAATCTGTTTTCCGCGAACGAGCGCATTCGGTGTCCTCGCCCACATTTCTTTCTCGGAAAATTGCAGTTGTGTGTTTGTAAGAGCTTGTAGACATTAAGGTGTTACTTCTATCTTTCCTGAAGCGATTTTTCTCCAATTCTTTTCCGCTGCTACCACGGAGACTTTTCTGAAATAAATTCATATGCTGCTGTCGAAAGTTGGCTGTCTTAGTAAGGTCAGATGACAAACTCATTTCTCGTTTGATTCCTCGGTCTTATGGTCGAACACTCGACAGATATTGATCTAAATTGTTTCCCTCAAGACGCTCTGTAATCTTCTTCTTCACTCTTTAGGTAACTAGCTCAAATTCATATTGGATATAATACACGCTGCGAAATTAGTGTTTTTGAAAACAACCTTTCAGCGTCCAATTGAAATCGAATCCCCGTTAGCATACAGTCTTTCTGACTTGCAGCTGTTTTGCGTCTCATGGCAACGAATTATTGTATCTTCATTTCCGCAAATTAATGCATCTCTCCTCAGCTATGTCATGAAATTATTAAATTGAGGGTAAAAGCTCGTTAGAAACAGGACAGTATTGCAGCTGAACAATCGTAGGTTTCAGAAATTATTACTGTCCTGTGAGTGTCCAAATTATTTTTCTTGGTGTATTTTCATTGACTTACATAGGTGTCCACATTGCAATTCAGCTTTCTGCCAAGAAAGATTACAAATCCATTATTATATTTGTGTTTGTACCTTTTGTTAGCAAACGGTATCGTAATTTAGGAATCTGAAAATAAATTGCCTTTCGCATTAACAAGCAAAAAATAGTTCATACGGTTCAGTTATAGGTTACATTTTTTTTTTTAAAAAAAGAAACAAACAATCTCAATGGCCGACAGCCGAGTGATGATAAAGTGAAACTGCTTAATTGCTTTTCATTTCATAAATTATATTGCACATCCCCGTTTGCATTGTTTGCTCTTAAGATTTTTTCCTGCTCTTATTTAGATATGTATCCTTACAAACGTTTTAACTTTGTATTAAAACAATCCAAATGTTTTAATAAATCATCATCTATTGGCTATTGCGCATGGGCACCCAGTTGTTTCCGCCTTATGTATACAAACTCACTTTTCTCTAATGGATCATATTGGATTGAAGCTCTACTAATATAAATACGAACAGATGGACATTCTTAGAAATACCTGTTTTTATATACTGTAACATAAAATATCACAGATTTCAGCATCGCATATCGGTTCCAGTACTTTTCTGATTAAGAAATTTCTGCACGAATTGAAACGTGCATCGGCTTTACCGCATTTACTCTAATGAACTTACGCTCTTGCTTTCGGTGGAAAAACTAAGTTTTACTTTGTTTGAGACGTATTTTAAATGAACTTTTTGCACTACTATTAAAAGCCATGAGGTTTTGCCACATATTCAGATCTGCTTTTTAGAACCATGCCAAAACTCTGTTCTTCGCGGACAATTTGATTTCAAAAAAATGCTACCAAATCTTTGAATTTGAAATGAAAGACCATTCAGAATTACTAGATGCTCTTGAAGATCGCAAACCGATCGAAGGCGAAAGAACAACTGCGCTAAAGACAGGAACTGAAAATAATTACCCAAGCAGTAACGGCAAAAAGAAAACAGTCAGTAACATTGTATTTAGGTTCACTGCAAAAAGAAAATAGATAAAACTAATAGTAGCTATATCGCTAAGTGCAAACGAGCAAGATAAAAACTGAATATTTAGAACAAAATGTAAATGATAATTTGAAGCAGGTGTTAATAGTTACTGTTGAATTCTGATTTTTTAACCCTCGGACTTTTTAAACACCAAATTTTTAACTATGTTCTAATCGGAGGCTAAAAAGGAATTCAGCTACATGCTGCTTTTTAAACTTGTAATCCTTCAGTTGACCGACAGGAGAAAGACAAATTAAAATGGGATAACTTCCCTCCTTTATTTCCAAAAGGTGATAAAAAATGAGTTGTTTCTTTCATGACACGAGGCATAATGGCCTCGACTGCGAAGCGTCAGCATTATAGAGCCGTGTGTGCACGAGCTGCAGGGAGAAACAATAACGATAACAAAATTATAACAGCACGAGAAATGTACACAGACACAGCATTGTAGCGTTAATACTACGGGCTCCCTTCAGCTGGAATCCGGGCAAACAACTTCAAAAAGCAGATATTTTCTAGTCCACTTCCAGCTCTGTGTTTAACTAATCACTTTTACAGTATAAAGCAATGTGTTTTGGGTAGCTTTCAATTGAAACAGCAACTTAAGTTATAGTCTATAGAAGAATCATTTGATAGATTTGCCTTCCTTGGCATTAGATTCTGATAGTGATCTGTTTCTTTCTTCGTGCACTCAATTGTGAACTGAAATGAATTGCTTTCTTAATGTTTAGTTCGCTGGCCGATTTGTGGAAGTTGCTAGCTTGAGTGTTTGTCTCGCTGGCCGATAAGCTTGCCAATTCATGTAATGGCTCGCTGGCCGATGAGCTTGCCAATTCATGTAATGGCTTGCTGGCAGATGAGCTTGCATGCCAATTCATGTAATGGCTCGCTGGCCGATAAGCTTGCCAATTCATGTAATGGCTCGCTGGCCGATGAGCTTGCCAATTCATGTAATGGCTCGCTGGCCGATGAGCTTGCTAGTTCGTGTGATATCTCTTGATCAACTTGATGTCTCGCTGGCCGATCGTGAACTGAACTTGCCAGCAAATTTGCGAGCAGTTTATACTATTTGAAACGAGTTTTAGTTCATATATAAGAACATTTGACAGAATTGCACCCGCGCATTTGTCAATAAATGAACGCAAAATAGCGCAAAGAACTGGTCAATTTACTTAATATCTTTCGACCCCAAAATCCGAAGAGACTCGCACTCGAAGAGGCCACGAGCAGGAAACACATGCAAACACTAAAGAACAGGCGCTGTGATTGGTTCAGTACACATCAAGATTGGTTGATGTGCTGATGAAAATTCTATTGTTATCTTATTTCACGCGGAAATCGAGATTCAGGTTTCTCCCAGCTCATGCACACACGGCTCTATAGTGTTGCTGCCTCGCAGCCTCGGCCTCTTGGCCTTGGCTGTTCCGCGTTGGCAAATATCATATTATCAGCAAAAAAGTACCTGGAAAATAATATAGTTCAGTGTACAAAACCTAATGAACATAATGGCCAATCAATTCGGCTTTTAATCTTTAAAGAGTAAAACAAAAGGCCAGCCTGCCTGAACCGAACTTACTTTTAAAAGTTTGGTTCGTGGACTGACAGGTCATTGTCTTAAATGCACCTTGGTTCAGACACCGGCAATACAAAACAAAATAGGTCGGGAGTCACGAGGTAACGGATTGTCTCTGTGTGTCTGGTTGCAGCCAGCGCTGGATTTTAGGCTTCTGTGCAATTTTACACTGTGCGAACGTTTTGTCCTTGTAAATCTCGTTGTAAATTGTTTCCAAACGGTCCCATTTGTCTTAATGCAACCGATTACCGAAAATAGTATGAACAGATTAGTACTGAATCACTTTCTGCTTTTACGTCAGCCGAGTATGCTCATAATCGGCTGTCTGTCATATGTTAGAAGGGATAATTTTCTAATAGCTTATTTTAAAATCCCTAAGAAATGGTCGTCTTTCTAAATCTTGGGCGCAATTGGTCCATAGTGGTTTTTGCCCTTGTTCATTTTTTCTTAAATTGCGTTTTCGTTTTTTCCGGTGGACAGTACTGTCAACCGGGTGTATTTCCTTGGTTGTATGAGACAATGGCTGTAAAGCCGTGAAAGACCCCTTTTAAAACCAGAAATTAAAAATGACTTTTTTTAACCGTGCGAGCAGAGATGCTCGTAGGGTAGCCTCCAATATACTTGAAGTGACACTTTTTTTACCATCCATTAGCCAATCAGACTACCTGTTACATTTTTAAATGTAGAAAAAGAAAACGTTTGTCCCTGTTTTATACTAAGGACAGGTATGCTATCAGTTTTTACGGCCACGTTAGAGAAAGCACTGGAAGCGACAACATTCTCAGCATTCCACAGAACAAAACCTTGAGCCCGCGTTTTTCCGCTTTTGACAGGATGAGCATGCGTACTGCATATGACGTCACCACCAAGAAAACTGAAATGGCGCATGTTGTCTTTTGACTGATGTGTTGCTGAGAGTTTAGGGGATATTTGGTCAAATATATTCTTCATTTGATAAGTTTTATTGTCTGTGCGTTAAGCTTTTGCCTTTCACAGACCAACTGGCAAGATGATTGTTACTTTTAAGACCCTGCAACAACAAACATTCAAGCTTGAAATTGATGAAAGTGAGACGGTATGTTGTGAAATTCACTTTCTTTTCAGATCTGACGAGACAGATAGCAGTGTATAAACAAAAGTATTGCAGTAGCTTTGAAAGATATCTCAATAGTTTCTGAAACACAAGTTGATTTATTATATAGAGAGTATTATTTAACGATCAGCTGTGTAGTTGATGGATGTAACTTGGTTCTGTGAAGCATTATTTGGTTTATAGTAATACTCATAGATTTGCAAGCTTCCGCCGGCTTGGTTGGTCTGTGATCTTAGACTTGAATTAGATCATATGCTTCATCTTTGTGGTTTTTGGGTCTCCAGTTGTACTTAATTCAGTAAAGTGAGTTGACAAGTGCCTGGATATAGCAGCTTTCTTTGAACTATTAATGTAGAACCCAGGTAGAAAGATACATTTTTGAGATGACAATTTGTATTTTACTGATCGACACTATTTGTAAAATAGTAGAACTCGTGTCGTGTCTGGTAACTGATCAGCGAAATGTCTGCAAGGATCTCTTGGATTTGCTTTCAATCAAGGCATTTTAGTTGTATTGCTGGTAAAATATTCTTATTCTTACAAATGTAACTAGCATTTTTAGCTCTAGATGTACTGTGATTCATTTAAGTTTGTGATAAGATTTAAGATTTTCTGTATCAGTATGGCATAAACTAAGCTGTGGTACTATTGATCTTACATACATGTGATAAAACTAAAATAAGGCAAGACATCAGCGAACTCAGGTCTGAGTCTGACAATGTTTATATGAATTTGTTCTTAATCAAATATGAGCCACTTTGCATTTTTATACATGTAAAGTATAGCCAATATATAATTTTTAGACACTGTACTATTGTTTTTGAATTGGGACTT